>ML398030.1:29807-60087 GCA_005239525.1 Nicotiana knightiana
GGGGGGGGGGGGGTCTAATACATCCAAATATTTAGAAAACTTAATAGTATAAGTCAATAGTAAATATAAGATTTCTTAATACCGTTGATGTCTTCCTGTTGTTGTTGTTGTTGTTTTCTAGGTAGTTCCTCCTCGTAAGAGCTCTCTTTATTTTCATTAGGTGACTGGAGATAGGAAAAATATTGTGTTAATAAAGAGCATGATCAATGAATTATCGAAAATCAACATTCATGTTCATAGAAAGTAAAATTAAAAGTATACTGTAATGAAAAAGTCTAATTAGTTATGTTAAGCACTGTAATAGAAGAATAATTTATTTATTTATTCACCTTGGTATGGGTTAATGGATCAAACAAATTAAATCAAATTATATAAGTCAATTAAAAAATTAAATTCTAGTATGATGCTGACATAAATAAATAAACATAAAATATGAATTACCTGGTTGAGGTCAATAATATTATTAGAATTTAACATTGTACTCTCTGGTATTTTTCGTTGTATGTGGTAGTCTGCATCTTTCACGCCTTTCATCGGAAGCTTCGAATTATTAGCAACGTTATTGTCTCTAAGGGCACGATTATAATTTTCTGATAAGCTATTTTCGCCTATAACTATATTGCATTCAAAATCTTCACCTGAAAATCATACATAACCAAATTAATAAGACGGTATAATACAAATGGAACGAGCGATATAAGTACGAAAGAAGTTATAATTCTTAAGAATTACTTTTAAAAAAGGTTGTATCCTATATAAATTACCCTTTTGTTTTTGTTTTTCAGATACTGTCTCCTTGGAAGAGCCATCTTGGTTCTGAGTCATCTTCTTGCTGGTATCCTTTTTGTTTTTCTTTTGTGACGGGTGCAGATTGAACATATGCTGTGGAATACAAAAAGCAATATCAACGAGTTATTTAAATTTAACATTTCATGCTCTCACAACGTAAAATCTTAATCCCCTCAATAGTAATGAGTTCATAGCTGGAAAACAAATTAAAGTAAAAAAGAGTTTAACTAATTAATAAACCACTAAGTGAAGCTCTTTATCTACCCGTTAAATAAACCAGATTTGGAACTTATCATATATATATATCATGAATGAAATTATTTTTCACCAATTATATGATGTGATACAAAAATACTTGGGGTTTCCTTTCTTTTGAAAAATAAATAAATATTCTATTCCCTAGTATAGATTATAAGAATACTAGGGAGGGTGGTGTATATGCAAATCTTACCACTACCTCATAATTTATTGGTAGAGATTATGGATCAAAAAATGAGAAAATTCATTTTTTCAATTATCGTTCTGCTTTGCGTATCAAACATAGATCTAGCATATACTCGTACAAAATTTTGGCAACTCAAAAAAACACTAAAACATTGATACGTGTTGCTTTCAAATCAAAATTTAGAATTGTAACATTAAAAGTAGGAGGCAAAAAGTAGGACCAAAATAAATTCTAAACCAACATACATGTTATGTTCTAATCCAATTGACAAATAAAAGAATTTAAAAAATGGTTTCGAAATCATATCTGACGAAGAATCAAAAAGGAAAACAAGCCTGTGTTAATCTTGTTACTCATCTTCCAAAATTTATAAGAGATGGTCCATAAATTCAGAACCAAGACAAAAAAGAAAAGAACCCCAAAAATATAAAATTGCAGACCTGAGCTACTATTGCTCGCCATAAAGCACAGTAACATTTGCTAGACTGAACCATCATTTTATAGGTGCAAAATTCAAGGGGCAAAAAGGGAAAATGAAATTACTAAATCAGATTTGGGAATAATCAAACACACCAACACATAATCACTGTCTTTCATTTTGATAAAATGACTTGCAAAAATGGATTGAATAACGTGAAAAAGCAAATTTGTGGTGTCTCTATCGTCCTTATATGACTCTTCTTGACTACGGAGCTATTTTTTAAAAATCTGAGATAGATGAAAAGGCAAAATAGTGTCGTCTCTATCCGTTCAAATATCAACCTTGACTGACGAATCGTTTGCTTCTCAGTTCCTCTGGTACCGCTGAGATATCCCCTTAAATGCTTGAATATAATGAAGAAACAAATCAGGTAGTGTCTCGTGTTTATATATATACTATTGGCCGCTAAGTGATTCTCGGCAATACGAAATTATTACTTATCAAATAAAGACGAGAAAGCTTTTAAAGTGCAATAGTATGAATAAACGAGAGTTAAAATCAATTATCGGCAAGAGTTTTCTTTATGCATCGTGGAAATAGTGATACTTAACACTAATTGAGAAAATTATTAAAATATATCATTTATTTCATACACATTTGGCACTTAATTATGTCTTAATTTAAAATCTTATATTGTTTCATGTGTTTTAATTTTGACAAGAATACGCGATATTCTTCTAAATTTTTTTTACTATTTCATTTTAGAGATTAAGATTCTAAAATTCAAATATAGTATTTTATTTCTTAATAGATTTAGTCTTCAGGAAAAAAATTAATGATGTGGTAGTATTTTTATTAATTCACAAGTCTCTACAATTCTTAGATTATGTCAAATGAATTCAAATAGTTCTCAAAAAGTTAATCAGATTTGCTAACCAATCTGAACAATCAGATTTACTGCCTAATTAGTAAGTGTCTTCGGTTGTAGAATATGACAAAATGAATTCAATAGTTCTTAAATACTTAATCAGATTTATAATCCAATTCGAAAAATCAGATTCACTGCCCAATTCAATAAGTGTCTACAATGACTTTGACCAAATTGACCAAATTAATTCAAATAGCTCTTAAAAAGTTAATGTCACGATCCGGAATATCAACCTCAGAGTTATGATAGCGCCTAATATCTACTTACTGGGCAAGTCGGCGTTAAATAAAAAATTAACTGATTTTAACAATTTAAAACAAATTATTAACAATGATAATAATATAAGTCTGAGGTAAAGTAAAATAATACCGAACAACGCATACTAAACATAACCCAGAACCTAGAGTCACGAGCACATGAACATCTAGAGTGCTACAAATAAAGTCTGAACAAAATATATGTCATGACCTAATTTACCCTCCGAAAGGTATCGTGACGGCACGTAGTCTCTATGACTAGGTAAGCCTAGAAATTTGCGGAAAACAACAAAATCAATAAAATAAAGACAGAAAGGATATCAACTAGATAGAATGTAGCTGCTCAGCATATACAGTTTTTACTTCCCAAAACCCGGAATGTCACCAACATCACAAGCTAAACTCTATGGTTCAATATACAAAACTAGAAATGAAAGTGTAGTCTCATATACGAACTATAACTATGCTAAGATAGGAGGGGGACTCAGAAGCTCTGCGGACGCTGCAGAAATACCTCAAAGTCTCCCAAAGATCTGCTACTCTACTGACTCCGGAACGGTGCGCTGGTACCTGGATCTGCACATGAGAAAAACATGCGCAGAAGGGCGTGAGTACTCCACATTCGGTACCCAGTAAGTGCCAAGCCTAACCCCAGTCAAGTAGTGACGAGGTCAGGTTGCGACTCCACTGAGTTTGCAAAAATAAACAGATATGATTAGCAATTAAGTAAAATAGTAATAATTAACGGGAAGTAAAGTAAACCGGAAAGAACGAAGTAATAAATCTCAGTTCCGCACAGCGTATAAATCAGTAGATAGTCGTGCAACGCAATATAGGGGAAAGTCTCAGGTCTCGACCCGCACTCCCAATGTAAATATGCAATGCAATGCAAGGGAAAGTCTAAGGTCTCGGCCCACAGTCCCAATGTAAATATGCAATACAATGCAAGGGAAAGTCTCAGGTCATAGCCCGCAGTCCCAATGTAAATATGCGATGCGATGCAGAGAAAAGTCTCAGGTCTCAGCCCGCAGTCCCAATGTAAATATGCAATACAATGCAAGGGAAAGTCCCAGATCATAGCCCAGTCCCAATGTAAATATGTAATGCGGATGTATTTCAGATATAGCGTAATTCAAAAGTTTGGGAAAACAGTTGGCAAATATAGAGGAAGGTACGTAACCCAGTTTCAAACAATAGTAACGAGTGGAAAATCAGGTAAAATCGTAAGTCGCTACTAAGTTAAACCAAAAACAGAAATAATAGGAATTGAAGATGAAGTATGTCATAGAAGGAAACAATGGAATTCGTGAGAATATCTCGTGCACGTACTCGTCACCTCGTGTACATGGGGTTTTTATGTCCTAAGGGAATTTTTCCAACACAGAGTTAGGCAAGCCACTTACGTGGACTGCGTTAATCAACTCAATACCAAGCTCTTTCCACGAGTATCGGACTCGGGGTGGCTCAAATCTATTCAAATCGATTGCACGGTGTAAATATCATTTCAAGGGAACAAGATAGCAAATTATTTATAAGCTAGTACGCGAATTTAGAAAATTCGCCCAAAAAGTCCCCCAGGCCCACGTCTTGGAATCGGGTAAAATTTATATTTTTCAGTCACCCATTCACTCACGAGTCTAACCATATAAGAATCTCACAAATCGGAGGTCAAATGCCCAATCAAAGCTCAATAATTCGATCTATGAAGTTCATCCCATTTTTCCCATGATTTTCGAAATTAGAGGTTGAATTTAAGATTGGAATCATGGAATATGATCTATAAGGGATAGAAATCACTTACCCAAGTTACTCAGGTGCAAAAATCTTCAGAAATCGCCCTTCCCGAGCTCTCAAATTCGAAAATATGAAAATGGCATAAACCCTCGGATTTGGGATTTTAATATTCTGCCCAGACATTTGCCTTACGCGATCACGTACAATGAGTCGCGATCCCGGAGAGTAATGAAACACGCGACTGGAAATCCTTCATCGCGATCGCGATTAAAGTTCTGCGATCACGAACCTTATGACTCTACAGCAATGCGATCACGTCTGAGGCCACGCAACCGCATAGAGCAAAACACTGCACCTCACCCAGCCTTAGATACCTTACGCGATCGCGATCCTGGGCGTGCGATCGCGGAGACCAACTGACCAGACCACTGCGATCACGAATGGACTTCTGCGATCGCAAAGCACAAATTTCTGACCATCCTCATCTAACGCTACGCGATCGCGGACTGATTCACGCAATCGTAGAGAACATTTATCTGCTGCTGTAAAACAGGAAAACCAGCAAAAGGACTTAGGCGAAATATGCCCGTTTGGGCACCCGAAACACACCCGAGGCCCCCGAGACCTCAACCAAACCTACCAATCAACCCTAATACCTCATTCAAACTTAGTCGGGCCTTAAAAACACATCTCATAACATCAAAATCATCGATTATGCATAGATTCAAGCCTAAGAACTTAGGAAAATTCTAGAATACACATCCAACGCCGAAACATGTCTAAACTCATCTGAATGACCTCAAATTTTGCACACAAGTCAGAATCGACATTGCGGACCTGCTGTCCCTCTCGAAAATCCATTTCGAGCTTGATATCAAAATCTCACCTATCGGCCGAAATCGCCGAATTTCTAACTTTCGCCAATTCAAGCCTAAATCTACAACCGACCTGGAAAACACATTCCGAGTATGCTCCTAACCCCGAAATCACCCAACGGAGATAACGGAGTCAACGGAATCCCATTCCGGATCCGTCTTCACACAGCTCTAGCTACGGCTAGATTTCTAAATCTAAAATCCACATTTATGGACTATGTGTCCAAAATCACCCCGGATTTCATTACTCAACGCACCGACAGGTTCCAATAACATAAATAGACATGGGAGAAACAGTAAATAGGGTATCGGGGCGTTAGATCTTAAAATGACCGACCGGGTCGTTACATCCTCCCCTTCTTAAGAAAATCGTCCGTCCTCGAACGAGCATAGAAATATACCAGGAGCTGGGAAAATATGAGGGTACTGACTCCGTATATCCTGCTTGGTCTCCCAAGTCACCTCCTCGATTGGATGAGCCCTCCACTGAACCTTTACTGACGCAATATCCTTTGACCTGAGCTTTCTGACTTGCATGTCCAGTATAGCCACAGGCTCCTCAACATACTATAGATCCTTGTCCACTTGGACTGAGCTGAAATCCAAAACATGAGTCGGGTCACCGTGATACTTCCGGAGCATGGAGACGTGGAACACTGGATGCACCCCTGCTAGGCTGGGAGGCAGGGCTAGCTCATAAGAAACCTCCCCAACACGTCGCAACACCACAAAAGGGCCAATAAATCTCAGACTCAGCTTGCCTTTCTTCCCGAACCTCATGACGCCCTTCATAGGCGATACTCGAAGCAAAACCCGATCACTAGCCATAAATGCCAAGTCACGAACCTTCCGGTCCGCATAACTCTTCTGCCTGGACTGAGTTGTGCGAAGTCTCTCCTGAACCACCTTCGCCTTGTCCAGGGCATCTTGAACCAAGTATGTACCCAACAATTGAGCCTCGCCCGACTCAAACCATCCCACAGGAGACTTGCACCGCCTACCATAAATGCCTCATACGGCGCCATCTGAATGCTGGACTGGTAGCTATTGTTGTAAGCAAACTCTGCAAGAGTCAAGAATCGATCCCATGACCCTCCAAAATCCATCACATAGGAACGGAGCATATCCTCGAGGATCTGAATCGTGCGCTCGGACTACCCGTCCGTGTGAGGGTGAAAAGTTGTGCTCAACTCGACCCTGGTGCCTAACTCTTATTAAACGGCTCTCCAGAACCGTGAAGTGAACTGTGTACCTCTGTCTGAAATGATAGATACTGGAATACCGTGGAGGCGAACAGTCTCTCTGATATAAATCTCAGCCAACCTCTCCGATGAATATGTAGTCAGTACCGGGATGAAATGGGCTGATTTGGTCAGTCGATCCACAATCACCCAAATAGTATCATGCTTCCTCAAAGTCCGAGGAAGTCCAACCACAAAGTCCATGGTGATCCACTCCCACTTCCACTCTAGAAGCTCAATCTGCTAAATTAACCCCCCCGGTCTTTGATGCTCACATTTGACCTGCTGACAGTTGAGACACTTGGCTACAAACTCTGTTATATCCTTCTTCATCCTTCGCCATCAATAGTGATGTCTCAGATCCTGGTACATCTTCGCAGTACCCGGATGGATGGAATACCGTGAACTATGGGCCTCCTCAAGAATCAACTCCCGAAGCCCATCTACGTTGGGCACGCAGATACGGCTCTAAATCCTCATCACCCCATCCTCTCCTATAGTCACATCTCTGGCATCTCCCCGCCGGACTCTATCCTGAATAACTGAAAGGTGGGGATCATCATATTGGCGCTCTCTGATACGGTCATGGAGGGAAGATCGAGCAACCACACAAGCTAATACCCGTAAAGGCTCAAAAAGATCCAATATCACGAACTGACTGGCTAAGGACTGAACATCTAAGGCTAGAGGCCTCTCAGCTGCATGAAGGTATGCCAAACTCCCCAAACACTCCGCTCGGTGACTCAAGGCGTCGGCCACCACATTGGCCTTCCCCCGGTGGTATAATATAGTGATGTCATAGTCCTTTAGCAACTCTAACCACCAACACTGGCGCAAATTTAGATCCTTCTGCCTGAATATGTGCTGCAAACTCTGGTGATTCCTGAATATCTCACAGGGAACACCATATAAATAATGACGCCATATCTTTAGGTCGTGAACAATCACTGCCAACTCGAGATCATGAAAAGGGTAGTTCTTCTCATGGACCTTCAACTTCCTGGACGCGTAGGCAACCACCCTACCGTCCAGAATCAACACCGCTCTCAAGCCAATCCTCGAAGCATAACAATAAACTATATAGGATCCGGAATCGGTAGGCAAAACCAACACAGGAGCTGTAGTCAGGGCTGTCTTGAGCTTCTGAAAGCTCTCCTCACACTCCTCAGTACATATAAAAGGTACACCCTTCTGGGTCAGTCTGGTCATAGGCGCTGAAATGGATGAAAATCCCTCCACAAAATGGCGATAATACCCAGCCAAACCAAGGAAACTGCGGATCTCACTAGTTGAGGACGGTCTGGGCCAACTCTGAACTGCCTCCACCTTCTTCGGATTTACTTTGATCCCATCCGAAGACACTACGTGGCCTAAGAATGCCACAGAATCAAGCCAAAATTCACACTTAGAAAACTTGGCATATAACTTCTTCTCCCTCAATGTCTAAAGCACGGTCCTCAAGTGCTGCTCATGGTCCTCCTAGGACCTAGAATATACCAGGATGTCATCAATGAACACAATGATTAAAGTATCAAGATAAGGCCGAAATATGATGTGCATCAGGTGCATGAAGGTTGCTGGGGCGTTGGTCAGTGCGAATGACATTACAAGGAACTCATCGTGGCCATATCTGGTCCTGAAGGCAGTCTTCGAGATATCCGGTTCCCGAATCTTTAGTTGATGATAACCGGAACGTAGATCAATCTTGGAGAACACTCTAGCACCCTGTAACTGGTCAAATAGATCATCAATGTGAGGCAATGGGTACTTGTTCTTCACTGTCACCTTATTCAGCTACCGGTAGCCAATACACATACGCATCGAGCCATCCTTTTTCTTCAAAAATAATACCGGAGCGCCCCAAGGTGATACACTGGGCCTGATGAATCCCTTCTCAACAACTCCGGTAACTTCTACTTCAACTCCTTCAACTCAGGAGGAGCCATGCAATAAGGAGGAATGGAAATGGGCTGAGTGCCCGGCAACAAGTCAATGTCGAAATCAATGTCTCTATCAGGTGGCATACTCAGAAGATCAGGTGGAAATACATCAGAATAGTCTCTGACAACTAGAACTGACTCCACTGTAGGGGTCTCAGTACTAACATCTCTCACATAAGCCAAATATGCATCACACCCCTTCCCAACCATCCTCTAAGCCTTAAAAAAAGAAATGACTCAGTGGGGAGTATACTCCAAGGAACCTCTCCACTCTAACCTCGGAGATCCTGGCATAACCAGCGTCACGATCTTTGCGTGACAATCAAGATAGCATATAGGGAGAGAACCAGTCCATACCCAATATAACATCGAAATCTACCATACTGAGTAGTAGCAAATCAGCTCTGGTCTCAATACCACTGATAGTAATCAAACATGGCCGATATACGCGGTCCACAACAAGAGAATCTCCCACCGGAGTAGAAACATAAACAGGGGAACTCAAAGAGTCCTGCGCTATCCCCAGATGTGAAGCAAAATAGGGAGACACATATGAATATGTAGAGTCTGGGTCAAATAATACCGATGCATCCCTATGACAAACGGGAACAATACCTGTAATGACTGAATCTGAAGCAATGGCCTTGGACCGGGCCGGAAGAGCATAGTACCTAGCCTGGCCTCCCCCTCTAGGGCAACGTCGAGCCCCCGACCTCCACCTCGAGCTGTCTGAGGTGGTGGGGTAGCAGTTGGGGCTAGAAGAATAGTTGGAGGACCTGGAGGAAGGCGTGGAGCCTGATAAATCTGAGGGGGTGCACCCTGATAAGTCTGAGGTGGTGCGCCCCTCCTCGCTATGGGAAATCCTTGATCATATGCCGAGGGTTACCACACCCAAAACAACCCCTCTGAGGACGCAATGGCTGCTTCTGACTCTGAACTGGCCTGCTGGACTGGCCAGTGATAGCATCTCGAGCTGGAGGCACCTGAGATACCGGTGATGCATAATAAGGCTCCTGAGGTCTAGAAGGAGCTGGAATACCACTGGCTGCTGGAAGAGCTGAATTAATGGGGCGGCTCACAAAACCCCTACCATGGCGTGCTGCAGGTGCACGAACTCTTGATAAATGACCTGTCTCTCGAGACCTCTTGGCCTCCCTCTCCTCTCTGTCCCGGGCCAACATACTCTCAATCCTCCTAGCAATGCTTATGGCCTGCTGGTAAGTAATATCTGTCTCCAGCTCTCTGGCCATGCTAGTACGAATGCTAGGATGGAGCCCCTCAATAAAACGGCGGACTCTCTCTCTGACCGTAGAAACCAAAGTTGGTGCTTGTCGTGCCAAGTCACTGAACCGGACAGCATACTCTGACACGGTCATGGTACCCTGGCATAGCTACTCAAACTTTGCACGCCAAGCATCCCTGAGACTCTGAGGGACAAACTCGAGCAAAAACATCTCTGAAAACTGAGCCCAAGTAAGTGAGGCTGCCTCGTCCAGACTACTAAGCTCAAATGCACGCCACCACTAATAAGCTGCTCCTCTTAGCTGGAAAGTAGTGAAAGAGACCCCACTCATATCCAAAATACCCATGGTGCGAAGGATACGATGACACTCTTCAAGAAAACCTAGAGCGTCATCTAAAGCCAATCCGTTAAAATCAGGTGGGTGGTACTTCTTGTACCTCTCAAGACGGAGCTGCTCAGACTCAGATACAGCTGTTCTGGCCTCAGGCTGAACTGGAGCTACAGGAGGCATTGGGATATACTCTGGAACCTGCCCCACATGAACCCTCTGCTCAGGAGTACGAGCTGCGGGAGTCTGTGTCCCTCCCCCAGCCTGGGATGTAGTTGGGGCTATCGGAAGTAGTCCCGCCTGAGACAGAGTACTGAAAGCACTCATGAACTGGGCCAAAGTCTCCTGGAGGTCTGGAGTGACAGTAGGGACCTCCTGTGCCCCTCCAACTGTAGCTGCTGGGGGCTTCTTTGCCTGTTCTCTGGCCGGTGCTCGGGCTGCACCGCGTGCTCGCCCCTACCCTGGCCTCTGCCTCTGGTGGCTCTGACTGGGGGCTCGGGTGCCTAGTCATCAGTACGTCTGGTACGTGTACGAACCATATGCAAGAAAGAATAGAATAGAGTTTAAGAATTTGATGATGGTAACTAGCACGATAAGGAATTCCAAAAATTGATTGTTCTTAACAGTTACATAGCCTCTCGAAGAAAGATACGGGCGTCTCCGTACTGATCAGCGAGACTCTAATAAACTGGCTTGTGATGTTGTGACTCCTATGAACCTAGACGCTCTGATACCAACTTGTCACGACCCAATTTACCCTCCGAAAGGTATCGTGAAGGCACCTAGTCTCTATGACTAGGTAAGCCTAGAAATTTGCAGAAAACAACATAATTAATAAAACAAAGATAGAAAGGATATCAATTAGACATAACATAGCTGCTCAGCATATACATTTTTACTTCCCAAAACCCGGAATGTCACCAACATCACAAGCTAAACTCTATGGTTCAATATACAAAACTGGAAATGAAAGCGTAGTCGCATATACGAACTATAACTATGCTAAGATAGAAGGGGGACTCAGAAGCTCTGCGGACGCTGCAGAAATACCTCAAAGTCTCCCAAACATCTGCTACTCTACTGACTCCGGAACGGTGTGCTGGTACCTGGATCTGCACATGAGAAAAACATGCGTAGAAGGGCGTGTGTATTCCACATTCGGTACCCAGTAAGTGCCAAGCCTAACCCCAGTCAAGTAGTGACGAGGTCAGGTTGCGGCTCCATTGAGTTTGCAAAAATAAACAGATATGATTAACTGTTAAGTAAAACAGTAATAATACGGGAAGTAAAGTGAACCGGAAAGAATGAAGTAATAAATGTCAGTTATGCACAGCGTATAAATCAGTAGATAGTCGTGCAATGCAATACAAGGGAAAGTCTCAAGTGTCGGCCCCCAGTCCCAATGTAAATATGCAATGCAATGCAAGGGAAAGTCTCAAGTCTCGGCCCGCAGTCCCAATGTAAATATGGAATACAATGCAAGGGAAAGTCTCAGGACATAGCCCGCAGTCCTAATGTAAATATGCGATGCGATGCAGGGGAAAGAATCAGGTCTCAGCCCGCAGTCCCAATGTAAATATGCAATACAATGCAAGGGAAAGTCCCAGGTCATAGCCCGCAGTCCCAATTAAATATGTAATGCGAGATGTATATCAGAAATAGCGTAATTCAAAAGTTTGGGAAAACAGTTGGCAAATATAGAGGAAGGTACTTAACCCAGTTTCAAATAATAGTAACGAGTTGAAAATCAGGTAAAATCGTTGGACTTGATAAAATCTTAAGTAGCTACTTAGTTAAACCAATAACAGAAATAATAGGAATTGAAGATGAAGTATTTCATAGAAGGAAACAATGGAATTAGTGAGAATATCCCGTGGACGTTCTCGTCACCTCACGTACACGGGGTTTTTATGTCAAAAATCAGTTAAATGCCTAAGGGAATTTCCCGAACACAGAGTTAGGCAAGCCACTTACCTAGACTGCGTTAATCAACTAATTACCAAGCTCTTGCCACGAGTATCGGACTCCGGGTGGCTCAATTCTATTCAAATCGATTGTACAGTGTAAATATCATTTCAAGGGAACAAGATAGCTAATTATTTATAAGCTAGTACACGAATTTAGAAAATTTGCCCAAAAAGTCCCCCGGGCCCACGTCTCGGAATCGGGTAAAATTTATATTTTCCGGACACCCATTCACTCATGAGTCTAACCATATAATAATCTCACAAATCGGAGGTCAAATGCCCAATTAAAACTCAATAATTCGATCTATGAAGTTCATCCCATTTTCCCCATGATTTTCGAAATTAGAGGTTGAATTTAAGATTGGAATCATGGAATATGATCTATAAGGGATAGAAATCACTTACCCAAGTTACCCAGGTGCAAAAATCTTCAAAAATCGCCCTTCCCGAGCTCTCAAATTCGAAAATATGAAAATGGCATAAACCCTCGGATTTGGGGTTTTAATATTCTTCCCAGACATTTGCCTTACGCGATCGCGTACAATGAGTCGCGATCGCGGAGAGTAATGAAACACGCGCCTAGAAATCCTTCATCGCGATCGTGGACCTTCTGACCCTACAATAATGTGATCGCGTCTGAGACCACGCGACCGCATAGAGCAAAACACTACACCTCACCCAGCCTTAGGATACCTTACGCGATCGCTCATGGGCGTGCGATCACGGAGACCAACTAACCAGAACACTGCAATCGCGGCTGGACTTCTGCGATCACGAAGCACAAATTTCTGACCACCCCCATCTAACACTACGCGATCGCGGACTGATTCACGCGATCACAGAGAATATTTATCTGCTGCTGTAAAACCAGAAAACCAGCAAAAGGACTTAGGCCAAATATGCCCATTTGGGCACTCGAGGCCCCCGGGACCTCAACCGAACCTACCAACCAACCCTAATACCTCATTCAAACTTAGTCGAGCCTTAAAAAGACATCTCATAACATCAAAATCATCGGTTATGCATAGATTCAAGCCTAGTAACCTCGGAAAATTCTAGAATTCAGATCCAACGCTGAAACATGTCTAAACTCATCTGAATGACCTCAAATTTTGCACACAGGGTATAAACGACATTGCGGACCTGCTGTCTCTTCCTGAAATCCATTCCGAGTCCGATATCAAAATCTCACCTCTCGACCGAAATCGCCGAATTTCTAACTTTCGCCAATTCAAGCCTAAATCTACAACCGACCGCGAAAAAACATTCCGAGTACGCTCCGCTCCTAACCCCGAAATCACCCAACGGATCTAATGGATTCGATGGAATCCCATTCCGGATCCGTCTTCACACAGCTCTAGCTACGGCAAAATTTCTAAAGCTAAAATCCACACTTATGGACTATGTGTCCAAAATCACCCCGGATTTCATCACTCAACGCACCGTCAGGTTCCAATAACATAAATAGACATGAGAGAAATGGTAAATAGGGGATCGGGGCATTAATTCTTAAAATGACCGACCGGGTCGTTACAATACAACTGTTTTGAAACTCAATAAAACAGTAAGGATGGAAGGAAATGGGACTTCAGGGCTGCAGACATTGTGCAGCTATACCTGAAGTCTCCGACAGCGACAGAATCCGAGCAGAAGCTACTGAGCGCCACTAGGAACAATACAAGTATCTGCACAAGAAGCGCATAAATGTAGTCTGTGTACAACCGACCCAATGTACTCCGTAAGTGTCGAGCCTAACCTCGAAGAGGTAGTGACAAGGCTATGACAAGACACCTACGTAAATAAACATGTACAAGGGTATATAAAACAACAATAATAATAGAGAATGATATCATACAAACTGGGAGGGGACATTCAAAAAGGGGAAAATATAACAATTACGACATGTATGAAATCACGAAATAACCAAGTAATTCGCAAAATTGAGAGAAATCAGTCAAACCAATGATATGAAAATGGCACGACATCAACCTTCGTTCTTTTACTCTCATCCTCGCTATGTAATAATATGAATAAAATGGAACAACATCACCCTTCGTGCTTTTACTCTCATCCTCAACATGTAATAATAAAATGGGTGAAATGGCACGACATCACCCTTCACATTTTTAATCTCTCCTCACCATATAATAATGATAATGTAGATGAAATGACACGGCATCACCCTTCGTGCTTTTACTCTCTTCCGCACCATGCAGTAATGATAATGTAAATTAAGTTGCACGGGATCACCCTTCGTGATTTTACTCTCTTCCTCACCATATGATAATGATAATATGAATTCGAGTAATAACAATGCAGAGAGTAAAGTTAACTTCAAATATGATGTCATCATACCAAACTTCAACTTCCAAAAATATTCAAAAACTTGAAATAAACAATAATTATGAAATAGATAATCAAAGAAGTAATAATTTAACCGAAGCATGGATTTCAGAAATTCAATAACATACAAAAAACAACGTATAAGTACTCCTAGCCTAACATATATGTTGTTCCCACACATAAAACATGTAGCAAATAGATTAACAAGTCCTAATCTCTCAAGTCAAGGTTAATGTCATGACCCTAATTTCCCTCCGCAAGATGTCGTGATGGCACCTAGTCTCTAATAATAGGTAAGCCTAATATTCATGCAGAAATACCTGAAATAATAATAAAGTCTCAAAACTCAATAACTAATATAAAGAAAATCTCCACAACTCAGTATATATGTAATAGCCCAAAACCCGGTGAAATACAAGTCACAATCTCTATGAAGTGATACTGAATATCTCTCTACATCAGTGTGTAATAAAGGATAAAAAAAAATAATCTAGGTAGATGGGGACTCCGAGTCCTGTAGACGCCAGCAGGTATACCTTGAAGTCTCCAAAATCGAGCTCTCACTAGTGCCTGGAATGGTAGGAGGTATCTAGATCTGCACAAAAAGATGTGCAGTTGCGTAGCAAGAGTACACCACAACGGTTACCAATAAGTGTCAAGCCTGACCTTGGTAGAGTAGTGACGAGGTCAGGTCAAGTCACTACTGGAATAAATAAGAAACTAAACAAGTGTATAATAGCAATAGAAATGATACAATTAATGAAGTACACCGAGAATAGCTACACTGAACTAAGGTAAATAATACATCATAGAAGAAAACAAGGGATACAATGAAGAGTCACTACCGAAGCACCGCCTCGTAGTCTCAAATCAAAAATCAATTCACAATCTTTCCTTATATCACCGCGGGAGCGTTGTATTTAGTTTTGAAAATCATTTTTCATAAATAGCATCCCCAGTTTTAGCCCACCTTATCACACCTCATGAATTCTAATAATTCTCCTACTAGCATCGCGTATATAGCCCACCTTATCTCACCGCATGCTTTTCAATCCCAAAACCTTATACCACTGCATACGTAACAATATCATAACGTATCATAAATCGCACCTCAAGTGCCCAATATCATAACTTGCCAAAGAATAAAAAATAACAGTATTTTCACAATAAAGAGCTCATGTTTCAACCTCAGTGTACACAAGAGTCTAAACAATAACAACCAGAAGTGAATCACTCAACAAAATATTATTTCACAACTTAACACTTTGCCTCAACGCGAATCACGACCTTTATAACTCAACATCAGTTTCATCAACAAGATATTCCAAGAATAACAACTTCAAGTAAAGAATCCACGGTTAATGTAACAATCCGATCGGTCATTTTGAGCTCTAGTGCGTCGTTCAGCGATTTCAAGTCGTGAGCAGCTCCATTTCAGGTATTATGACTTGTAGGTGTGGTCGGAATTGAATTTTGTAAAGTTTAGAGTTGATTTGGAAAGCAAATTCTCATTTCAGAAGCCTTAAGTTGGAAGAATCAACTAAGATTGGAATTTTGAGTAAACGATCTCTGAATCAGGATTTGAAGGTTCATGCAGGTTCTTATGATGATTTTGGACTTGGGCGTATGTCCAGACCGGGTTTTGGATAACCCGGGGCGTTTCGAAGCATATTGTGGAAGTCAGCATTTTTCAAGAAATTTCCTAAGTTTGGCCTGAAGCGCATTTCAGTTATGTTATGTCCGTTTGGGATTCCAAGTATGGGAATAGCTTCGTATGGTGATTCTGGAGTTGGGAGCGCGATCGAAGTGAATTTGGATGTCCGTAGGTTATTTTGGAGTCATTTGGCTAAAGATAGAAATTTGAAGGGTTTTGAGAAATTCGACCGGAAGTGGAAATTTTGATATCGGGGTCGGAATGCGATTCTGAAAGTTGGACCAGGTCCGTAATCTCGAATATGACTTGTGTGAAAAATTTGAGATCAATCGGATGTGATTTGATAGGTTTCGGCATCGAATGTGGAAGTTTGAAAGTTCTAAGTTCATTAACCTTGAATCGGGCTACGATTCATGATTTCGGCATTGTTTGATGTGATTTTGAGGCTCGACTAAGTTTGAATGAGGTATTGGGTCTGGTTGGTAGTTTGGGTTGAGGTATCAGGGGTCTCGGGCGTGTTTCGGATGCTCAACGGGATGATTTTTGCCTTGAGAGGATTGCTGGTTTTCTGGTGTGAGTGCAGCAGGTATTTACTCTATGGGATCACGTGAGTAAGTGTGCGATCACATAGAGGATTGGAGGTTTCTTGGATTTGGCCTGTGCGATTACGGGTAGTTGTTTGCGATCACATGGAAGGATTTGTGAAGGCTGCTGGGTTGTCCTATGCGATCGCAGGGTCTAGTGTGCAAACGCATAGAGGAAAACGGAGCTGGCGGCCTGGGGGCCCTTTGGCCTATGCGAACGCGGGTAGGGGACCGCGATCGCGGAGTGTTGGCTCGAGGAAGCTCTGCGAACGTGCTCATGGGTATGCGAACGCAGAGAGTAATTGGGGCCTGGGCAGATTAGTTTATAGGCGAAATTTGTGGCCATTTCTTCATTTCTTCCTTGCTTTGTCGATTTTGGAGGAGCTTGAAGAGAGGATTTCTTCATGCACTGTCAAGATAAGTAAATTCCTCTCGTTTTAAAGTTAAATACAAGATTATATGCATTAAGTAGACATGAAAATTGGTAGGAAGTTGGGAAATCTTAAAGGAACTTAGAAAATGGTAATTTTGATTTTTAGCCACGAATTTGAGCATAGAATTTAGAGAAGATTGTATATTTGAACTAGTAAAGCTATGGGTAGAATTTATCTTCGAGAAATTTTGGATTCCGAGCACGTGGGCCTGAGGGAATTTTGGTCATTTCACTAAGAGGGGTTGGGAAATTTTATAATTTGGAATTATTTCAAATATTAGTGTATATTTTCATTCATTTGCCATTATTTGGATAGTTTTGGGGCGTCGTGCGTCCATTGGAGTCATCGGAAGGGCTTAGAAGCCGGTATTGGAATTTCAGAGCGAGGTAAGTCTCCTTTCTAACCTTGTGAGGGGGAATTATCCCCCTAGGTGAACTAATTAAGTATGTGTGACTATCTGCGGGGGCTACGTACACACGAGGTGACGGGAGTCCGTGCGTAGCTACTATTATGCCATGTCCGGGTAGCCTAGGACCCACTAGCATGCCTTACCTGTTGTACCTGTGATCTTGTCTATAATATCAGACTGCTAACATAATTGAAATTGTAATTGAATCACTAAAGAAGATTAAAGTTTATTTTCTTAAGCATCTAAAAAGAGAATTGATTTTCTTCGCGGGCAATTGTGTTTCCGGATAAGGTTATGTTATTAAACATTATAAAAACCTGGAAAGTGAATTTTGAAAAAGGGTTTAAATACTATTTTGTGGTTTTCAAAAGAAAAATCTGTGATTTACTTGAGTATTTGTTTTCCCGACGTAGTATGGGTGGACTGTTGATTGTGCATTACTGTATGTGACCGCTTCACAATTTACATTCCACGAGCGGAGCGTTATTTCCCCCACTCTCATCGGAGAGGGCCATACGCCACGACGAGATTGAAAGAAATATTATGGTTCGGGCCGTTCGACCCTCGGCAGTGCACAGAGATGATTATTATTATGGCTCAGGCCGGTTGTCCTTATCCTGTATGTGCACGCGAAATTGTTAAATATTTTTGTTTCATGATTTTTGAAGTGATAAGATATTTGGGGGAAAATAAAGAAGAAATTGTGGATTTATGATATTTGGGGGAAAACAAAGAGGAAATTGTTTATTTAAGATATTTTTGAAAATAATGAGAAAGTGGTAACTGTTTGTTTATTTCCAATATTTACTTGGATTTCAGTGCCTTATATACATTGCTGCTTTACTACCCTTACATGCCTACCGTGTTCATCGTATGCTGTTAATTAATTTGTTGGACCTTAGTGAGTGTCTAATTCGACCTCTCGTCACTACCTCTCTGAGGTTAGGCGGGCGACTTACTGAGTATATGTTGTTTTTTTGTACTCATGCTACACTTGCTGTGCATTTTATTGCACAGCTACTTTCATAGCAATGTGGAGGATTCAGAGACTTAGGCGAGCTGCATCATCCGGAGGCGATCCCCAGCTGATAGAGTCTCCCTCGTACTGTATTTGTTTTTATTTTAAATTTCCTTGTCCAATTTGTATTTCGGACAGGCTTTGTGATGATTGTATAAATTCTTAGAAATTTCTAATGTACTTGTGACACCGGGTTCTGGGATGTGTTGGGATATATTTGCTAAAGTGTAATATTTAAACTATTGTTTTACTTGGAATATTTTATTTAGTTAATATGTAATAAAGTGAAAGGAAATGTTTTTTCATAAATGTTAAAACAAGAAATTATTTCAATTAATTAATGATTGGCTTGCCTGACAATGATGTCCGGCGCCATCACGACCTTATGGATTTTTGGGTCGTGACAACATGGTATCAGAGCGCTAGGTTCCCTTAAGTGTCACGAGTCATGAGAAAGTCTAGTAGAGTCTTGCGGATCAGTACGAAGACGTCTGTACTTATCTTCGAGAGGCTACAGGGCTCTTAGGAGTACTTCCCTTCTTGATTCCTCATCGTGCAATTCGATTCCCTTAATATTGTAACGACCCGGTTGGTCGTTCCATAGAATTGCATTATTATTGTTGTTATTGCCTTGTCATAGGTAGGTATTACTGTTTATGTTGTGTTAGATTTGGTTGGCTCGGGTTCAGAATGGTTGTAGTGAGAATTTAGTCATTTAGTAAAAAAAAATAGTCTTATAGTTGGAAAAGTCAATTGAGAGTTGACTTATTGGTAAACGACCTCGGAATGCGGATTTTATGGATCGGATAGCTTTGTTAGGTGATTTTGGACTTAGGAGTGTGTTCGGAATATTTTCGTGATGTCCGGTGTAGAATTAGGCTTGAATTGGCGAAAGTTAGTTTTTGGCGATTTCCGGTCGGCAGTGGAAAATAGGCTATCGGGGTCGCAATGGAATTCCGACAGTTGGAACAGGTTCGTAATGTCATTGTGGATATGTTTTCAAAATTTCAGGTCAATTGGAGTTGTTTTGGATAGTTTCGGCATCGTTGGTGGATCTTAGAAATTTCAAAGTTCGCAGGCTTGAATTCGATGTGATTTTAGTGTTTTGATGTTTTTTTGGTGTTCCGAGGGTGCAAATAAGTTTGAATGATCAAATGTAACATATTAGTATGTTTGGTTGGGGTCCCTAGGGGCTCGGGAGTGATTTCGTATGGTTAACGGGATGTTCGGAGTTGAAAAAGTGCAGCAAGCAGCTGGTGGTTTTCTTATTACTGATGTAAGCGCACCTGCGGAAGAAGGATCGCAGGTGCGGGACCACAGGAGAAGACAAGGCTCCATAGGTGCGGGGATGGTCGCAGGTGCAGTTAGGGGATCGCAGGTGCGGGAGCTTGGCAGCAGATGCGGAAACCCCTGAACAGTATTAAATTACACCCTCCGCGACCATAACCTATTTTACCACAATTTTTGAACGAGAAGAAGCTTTTGAGGCGATTTTGAAGAGGGAAAATCAGTGTTCATCATAGACGTAAGTATTTTGGACCTTAAAACTTGATTATAGGTGATTAAGGAACATAACTCAGTGTTTAATTCATGAAAATCAGTGGGAAAATGTGGGTTTAGGGCTTGAGATTTTGAGACCTTTAGGGGTCGATTTGAGGGGTCAAACGAACTCCGATTTTAGCGTTCTTTATACGTACGGATTCGTGAGATGATGAAGAACGTTTTCGTATAAAAATTTCTGAGTTCCGAGACATGGGCCCGGGGGTTGGGTTTTCACCGATTTCAGGTTTTTAGCTAAAACTTGTATCTTTCAATTGGAATTCATTCCTTAAGAATAATTTGATGATAAAAATCTGAATTTGGTAGATTTGGAGCATTCAGAAGTGGTTCGAGAGGCAAGAGTATTGCGGAATAGTTTCCGAGCAAGTTTGAGGTAAGTAATGTCTTTAAATCCGGTCCTGAGGGTATGAAACCCCGGACTATGCACCCTTTCACGGGTTTTGGAATGCAAAGATTGGAATTTTGGAAATATATTCCCTATTTAAGCCACTATTGAGTTGAGAAACTGATTTTTAAGCCTATGCTTAATAGTATTGATATATTTTGATATGATTTGGTCTGTAAGCCACGTTCGGGCGGCTGGATGAGAGTATACATTCATGAAGGACAATGTGTTTTAGTCAATGTGTTTGAATAAGGAT
Organism: Nicotiana knightiana; assembly: GCA_005239525.1. Taxonomy (NCBI): domain Eukaryota; kingdom Viridiplantae; phylum Streptophyta; class Magnoliopsida; order Solanales; family Solanaceae; genus Nicotiana; species Nicotiana knightiana. Next base: position 50,619 of record ML398030.1, read on the forward strand.
GCTCCATTGGTGTTACGACGCTCTCTTTTTGGATCGACTGCTGATATTCAAGGTTTCTTGGTGACACAGAGGAATTATGGGGGTATCCCTCGTGGAATGACTGAGTATTGGAGACAAGTTATATATTTGAGTGGTGGAATTAGGATCAGATATGGTAATGGTGCGCCTCATGGATTTTGAGACTGGGAGTTTTCATGAACATATTGTTATTGTAGTTATGAACTACGAGGATGCGAGCAAAGCTAGTCAGGTGTTAGTATATGTCATGATTCACTCATTATGAACCTTTGGAGAGTTATCTACCTATTGTGGACGACCAGAGTTGATATATAAAATAATTATTTGTAGGCCAGTATGGGTGTGTGTTCTACACTGAGTCGGAATTGTTGACCCCAAATTTCTATTGTTTAGGGATGTACCATTTGATTGTCATTGAGCTTATTCGTGTTTTGGAGTGATCTATGAGTTACCTTTCGATGTTTCGAGGAGTTGTGATTGTTGGTTATATATGTGCATAAGGTGTAGTTATATCGGGGCTTTATAGCGAGCTTTGAGTAAGATAAGTAATTGGGTGTTGCATGATTGAGACGTGTTGGTCATATTATTTCTGGTTCGGGTGGTATGGTATCGTCCGATTCCCCGTGGTTATGGCAATGCACTTTGAGTAATTGATGTCGAATTTCGCATAATTATTGATTTTGAGCAAGGTGGCTTGGAGTATGCCATGTGGTCCAGCGATTGGATGGGATCACGCTTTGCAGCTCAATTAGGTAGAGGTATGATCCTTGGTGTCGGATTTGTGTGATATGGTTTCACGATGTGTATCAGGATTTTAGCATGATGTAGTAATGGCAAGAGTAATGTAAGGATAGTCCTCTCGTGTGAGTCTTCTCTATTTTATGAATTGAGCTCTTGGGATGTTATTATTGAGTGCACAAGTTATGGCTCTGGATGCTATGGATACTGATCGGACGAATGGTTGCTGGTTTCTACGTGTTTCTTTCATCAAAGGCACCATATGAAGGTGTTTAATCGAGGTTTTGTTTGATAAGAGGTTATTTACCGGTATTGGGTTATTATAATCAGCGATTGGGATTAGGATTCATCGCTATGAGTGTTGAGTCATGCAGTATATTATGTAATTTTATCTTGTGTTGCGGGTGTGGCTTGATACAGCATGTTCAGACTATTTCATCTTATAGTCGTGGAAATTTGAACTTGTGAATGGACTCAGAAGTTGAAGGTTAGTTCTAAGGTTTATGGGTCAGGATAGGACTTCGAAATTTCAATTGTGTTGTGATGTTAGACCTATATAGGGTAAGGTGACGTGGAATCACCTCCGAACATGTGCATGGTAGGTTACACAGTAATTTTGGTAGTGTTTGGAACAACTTTCGGCACGTTTGAGGACGAACGTATGTTTAAGTAGGGGAGAATGTAAGGACCCGGTCGGTCGTTCCGTTGAATTTTAATTATTATTGTTGTTATTTCCTTGTCATAGGTAGGTATTACTGTTTATGATGTGTTAGAGTTGGTTGGCTCGGGTTAAGAATGGCTGTAGTGAGAATTTAGTCATTTAGTAAAAAAAAAATAGCCTTATAGTTGGAAAAGTCAATTGAGAGTTGACTTACAAGTAAACGACCTCGGAATGCGGATTATATGGCCCGGATAGCTTTGTTAGGTGATTTGGGACTTAGGAGTGTGTTTGGAATATTTTTTTTGATGTCTGGTGTAGAATTAGGCTTGAATTGGCGAAAGTTTGTTTTTGGCGATTTCTGGTCGGCAGTGGAAAATAGGCTATCGGGCTCATAATGGAATTACGACAAATGGAACAGGTTTGTAATGTCATTTTGGATATGTCTACAAAATTTCAGGTCAATCGGAGTTGTTTTGGATAGTTTCGGCATCGTTGATGGATCTAAAAAATTTCAAAGTTCGTAAGCTTGAATTCGATGTGATTTTGGTGTTCCGAGGGTGCAAATAAGTTTGAATGATCAAATGTAACGTGTTAGTATGTTTGGTTCGGGTCCCGAGGGGCTCTGGATTGATTTCAGATGATTAACGGGAGTTCGGAGTTGAAAAAGTGCAGCAAGCAGCTGCTGGTTTTCTGGTTACTGATGTAACCGCACCTGCGGAAGAAGGATCGCAGGTGCAGGCCCGCAGGAGCGGACAAGGCTCCGCAGGTGCAGGGAAGGTCGCAGGTGCGGTTAGGGGAACACAGGTGCGGGAGCTTGGCCGCAGTTGCGGAAACCCCTGGACAATATTAAATTAAACCCTCTGCGACCATAACCTATTTTAACACCATTTTTGAACGAGAAGAAGCTTTTGAGGCGATTTTGAAGAGGGAAAATCAGTGTTCATCATAGAGGTAAGTATTTTGGACCTTAAAACTTGATTATAGGTGATTAAGGAACATAATATCAGTGTTTAATTCATGAAAATCAGTGGAAAAAATGTGGGTTTAGGGCTTGAAATTTTGAGACCTTTAGGGGTTGATTTGAGGGGTCAAACGAACTCCGATTTTAGCGTTCTTTTTATGTACGGACTCGTGAGATGACGAAGAACATTTTGGTATAAAATTTCTGAGTTCCGAGATGTGGTCCCGGGGTCGGGTTTTGATCGATTTCGGATTTTTAGCTAAAACTTGTATCTTTTAATTGGAATTCATTCCTTAAGCATAATTTGATGATAAAAATCTAAACCTTGTAGATTTGGAGCATTCGGAACTGGATTCGAGAGGCAAGAGTATTGCAGAATAGTTTCCGGGCTAGTTTGTGGTAAGTAATGTCTTTAAATCTTGTCCTAAGGGTATGAAACCCCGGACTATGCACTCTTTCACGGGTTTTGGAATGCAAAGATTGGAATTTGGAAATATATTCCCTATTTAGGCAACTATTGAGTTGCGAAACTGATTTTTAAGCCTATGCTTAATAGTATTGATATATTTTGATATGATTTGGGTTGTAAGCCACGTTTGGGGCCTAGTGCCGATCTGTTTACCCCTTGGGGGCTGTTTTTACTATTTTTCTCACTCGATGTGTTATGATTTTCACTCAGTCTTTTCTTGATAATTGTTTTGACACTCAGAATATTTTGATACTATTTATTGAAAAAGGAACACTATTTCTGGGTCGAGAACCCAGTATATTTATGGCCTGAAGGGCAAGTTGAGAGCTTCTGACTGAGTGAGGCTGCGGGCCTATATTGTGAGGATGTTATGATATCAGTGAGGCTGCGGGCCTATATTGTGAGTATTTATGCCATGATGTGTCTTGTTATAGCGCTTGGGCTGTAGGAGCCCCTCCGGAGTCTGTACACACCCCAAGTGAGCGCAGGTACCTACTGAGTGATGTTGCCCGCGGGGCTGATACTGAGTGACTGCGAGGTTGCCTGATGGGCTAAAACGGAGTGACTGTGAGGATGCTTGATGGGCTGATACTGAGTGACTGTGAGGATGCCTGATGGGATGATACTGAGTGATGATGCGGTTGCCTGATGGGCAATTGTTACGAGAAATGATTTTGGCCCGAGGGGTAGATTTATGATGATTTTTACTAAATTTTTGAACTATGATTCACTTTTTTTTTCAAACTGATTTTACTGAGAGCTTTACTGAGATATATTGATATTTTACTTATTTCAAAGGATTTATGGAAATTGGTTCTTGAACTTATGTATTTGATGAATATCTTATGGTGACTTGGTGTTTTACTGGTTTTGTGATTTGGTGTATCTGTGTTGTGTGTTTTATATTTCTCAGACTGTGATTTATTTTCATTACTACTGAGTTGGCGTACTCATCATTACTCCTTGTGCCTCTGTGCACAGATTCAGGTGACTGTTCGGAGCAGTAGTTGTCTCATTTCGTTAGCAGCAGTTACGGGATTTCGAGGTTGTTGTCCAGCATCCACAGCTTTTCCATTTCCCTTCCTTATTTAGTTTTAACATTTCATTCCTAGACTTTATTTGAGGCATTAGTAGAGTTAGTTTTATTTCGTAGATGCTCGTGACCAGGTTGACTCCAGTCTTGGAAGGTTTTGTTTAGAGTTGTTTAGACTATTATTGGGGCGCTAAGACTTAAATAAATTATTTTTATGCGATCGTTGCTGTTGTTATTAAATTTTAAATTATCATAATCAGACAAATGCGTAAGTAATGTGATGCTTGGCTAGCCTAGTTCCACAATAGGCGCCATCACGGCCTGTTAAGGATTTGGGGTCATCACACTAATTGCTAAGTTTATTCTTACTCAATCTTATGCGCCGCGAAGCGCTTGCTATGAATCAGGAATTTGAGGAATTGAAATGGTGCTACGGATGTAATTCGAGATGTTTCCATGTATAACTAGTTGGGGTTGTAGGTATGGCCTTGCAAAAGAATAATATGTTGTTTCAGCTCAGTTGTTGTGTTTCTGAGAGCATTAAGGCTATGCTCAGGTAGTGATGATGCTTGCGATTGGTTATCGTGTGATGTCGATATGATGATAGAATGCTTGCCCGTATATTGGGGGTGATGAATGGTTTGAAAAGAGGCCTTCTCAGATTGTGATTTCGAGATTTCGGTATTTTAGTTCCGGCAGAGGAAAGGCATTTGGGTTATGAATGGTCCGGTTGGGGTTAATAAAGTAGTAAGGCTTGGTGTCTTCAAGTGAGGTGGGATATGCACATGTGACGTGAAGTCGTCGTCATTGATCAAATGGAATGTGTTAAGTTTGTCGGTGCTATGGTTTCTTCGGTTGCATGGGGTCAGAGTATTGAGAAGAAGTATTAAAGAATGCAGTTGGCAGAGAATGGTCCTGAAGTGAGCCTAGGCAGTGGCTCCACTTCTTGGAGGCCAGGTGTAAGAAGCAGAAGTCGAGCAGTCGCAAAGTGGGGGAACGGCAGCATAGCTTGGAATTTAAAGATATTGTCGCGCATTTAATGGATGTCCATGAGGAGCGGACGGACTAGTAAAGCTGGTAAATGAATCAGGGCGTAGGATGGAGTATTGAAGTTGCAGAGAGCGTGCATTTCAGCATCGTTGGAAGGTGTCCGCGGGTGATTTCCACTGGTGGGTTATCTCCTGTGAATAGGTTAGCGGTGGCATGGTTGGAAGGTCTCTGTGAGGGGTTCTAGTGTCTATTCAGTAGGAGGAAGAATGTGTGAATGATACTAGAGAATTTGAGCATTTAGGGAGTGCTAGCGAGGGAATTTGGAGGAATTGGACGGATTGGTTGAGCAAGATCATGTTATCAAAGGAGAAAGGATCTCAGCAGGGTCTAGAGTGGTGAAAGGAGTAGCTCCGGACTAAGTGGGGGAGTCCCACCATCTGCAGTTGGGTTGCAGGATTGTGTTATCATAGGGTTGTGGATTGTCGGCGTATTGGCAAGTTATTACAGCTAAGGGAAAGGAGTAAAATGGTGATTGTGCGTGGGATTTGATCAATGTGTGCAAAAGTTTGCCCTGTCGAGCCATGGTTAGGTTTTGGAAGATTCAGAATTTTGCTTAAGGCATAGGTGAGTTGTCAGTATAGTGACTCGGTAACCTGTTTCCTTGAAAGGGGTGTTCATGTGCTAGAAGAGCCTTGGAATTGAGTTTATTTAGAGCCAGTCAGAGTGGGTGACTCTCAATAGCAGCCCTAGTGAGTTCAAAAGTTAAGAATGCGGCATCTAAGGGTTTTAGGCAGCAGTATGATTGAGAATCGAACTTTTGCAGAGTAATTTTTGAGAAAAAGAAGGATGGTTAGAATGTTCTATGACATGTTTCAACATGCAGGATAGTATTGGAGGAGTGAGAGAAATAAACTCCGGATTGTAGAAAGATTATCAGGAGGGTATGAGATGGGTTGCGGGATTTAGGCAGCATAGTCTCGTGAATCAATGTCACTCGGGATGAGCGAGGGTTGAGTTTGCTATGAGCTGAAGGAAGTTGCTATTATTCCAGAGGCAAATGAATATGATTAAAAGAAAATAAATTGATTAACCATGGTTGAAATGGTACATTTACGACAGTGATCGGTTCCTTTGATGTGATTAAGTTATGCACGTGGTTTGTGCCGGTGTGTGCGAGGCTTGTCGACCGTCGTAATGGATTTCATGTGGGAGCATTTGTGTGCTATGGCATGTCAGGTGTAGGCGGACGCCGAAAGGATTATGGTGGTATAGAATACTACTTAAGGATTTGCATGTTGGGTGATTGTGGGAATTCACTCGTGTGTTGACATGGTACTCCTGAATTGAGTTAAGTGTTCACCCTATTGATGGTTCAGTAGTTATGATAGAATTCTTGTGCCACCTCATATTGGCATGTTAGGTGAGGTAAGCAGTATGTAACTGGCAGTAAGAATCGAGATTTGCAGTTCGGTGTTAATAAGGATGTCATGAGATCGGAAGAGCAAGAAAAAAAAAAGAGGGGATTTGAAAGTTCAGAGTAAGATGGTGTTATCTTTAGTGTCACCTGAGGTTGATTTTCGGTGGAAGAGGCTTTGTACCCTGGTCATGGGTTCTTGATATCTCTTGTTGCCTTGTGTGGAAGGTCGTGGAAGCATGACCGTGAAAAGATTGTATAAGTGTGACATGTAGTCACTTGAAGGATTGAAGATTTGGACTGAGTATGAGGAAGTGCAATATTGTGTATTTGAGAATTTATGTCTGAAGGGCGTTCGGTTCAGTTGATTGTGGATTATGGGGTGTTTGTCCTGGTGATGATGGTTGTTCTCATGCATTATGAGAGAAAGTGGGTTAATATGGACCCAGGTAAAGCTATTAGCTTAGTTTGGTGCGAGCAAGGTAGACTCGATGCTTGTGGATGGATTTGAATATGATTATGGGCTTCATGTGAGGCAGATATGTTCATTTCATTATACGCTCCTCAAGGAGGGGTGTTGGGATATCAAGTGTTGTTCCGTCTTCGTCAATTCATGCGATATTGTGAATTTGTGCCGTGTGAGTTGTGAAACAGCTTGCTAATTTCCTATCTGTTGAGGTCCCGCGTAGTGGGGAAGTTATGTGAGCAGGATGGCTCTTGAGATCCAGAGTGTGTGTGTGTGTGTATATATATATATATCGATCGCACCTCAGTTGTGCTTGAGTTTTGTAGCATGCGGCTTTATCAGTCTCCCCAGGATGGTATTATGCACTTAGCGTGCTTATGATCGATATTCAGTAATTTGTGATAGTGAGAAAATCAGACCCGTATATATATCTTCTAATATAAATTTTATGTGTGGATCGGGTGGCACGTTTCCACGGGCATGTTTTTGGATCGGGTTGCACGCCGCAACAGTGTGATGATGGATAAGGTTCCTATATTTATTTTCTTATGTTTTACTTCCTATTTTCTGAGAGAAGTGCATATCAGTTGCGTGAGTTGAATAATCCATTCCTGAGTCATTTCTTACCTATCATGTTCGAGTTATGGCCTGGTGGCGCGATATGGTATCATGTGAGGCTGTTGGTTATGTTTGGGGTGATTTGTTGTCTGAGAAGTTCATACTGGGTGAGACGAGATTATCATATCAGGGATCAGTGCGATAAGGTTATGTGAAGTGTATATTAAAGAACAATACCATTATTCAGGTTCATAATGAAGTGATGATTCTAGTCAAGATGAGGTATTCAAGGATTTGTTAACTCTGCAATTGGGTATGAATTTCTGCACATTTCCTCTGTTGTGGTGGTATCGTCAGCATTATAGCAGGACGTATGTATATTTGTTATGAGGTGCACCGGGAGCACCAGATTCGTGAATTTTGGCTATTAAGGATCAGGGAGTGTCATTGTGGTCACATGATGAGTTATGCGGTGCATGGTGCTGATTCAGCAAAGGTATGCTGATTCAGCAAAGGTATCTGGTCATGTTCTGGGACATTATGTAGTAGTTGATACGGTGTTTATATGTTGGAAGTAGGCCTGACAGGGAATTTCAAGTGTTGGAGCTAGGTTCTGAGCTTATTATATGGATAAAAGAAGAAATCTTCAGATTTGATCAAGCTAATGTGCTCAACTGGGTTGGGGTAGCACGGGCAGGTGCACGAGGTATTAAACAGTGATTCCAGATAACTCCAGAGCAGTTCTTGGCACGTTCGAGGATGAACGTCGGTTTAAGTGGGGGAGAATGTAACAACCCGACCGATTGTTTTGAGATCTAGTGCGTCGTTCAGCGGTTTGAAGTCGTGAGCAGCTCTATTTTAGGTATTATGACTTGTAGGTGTGGTCAGAATTGAATTTCGGAAAGTTTAGAGTTGATATAGAAAGCAAATTCTCATTTCATAAACCTTAAGTTGGAAGAATCAACTAAGATTGAAATTTTGATTAAACGACCTCCGAATCAGGATTTGGAGGTTCCTGCAGGTTTGTATGATGATTTCGATCTTAGGCGTATGTCTGGATCGGGTTTTGGATTAACCCGGGAGCTTTTCGAAATCATATTGTGGAAGTCAACATTTTTGAAAAAATTTCCTAAGTTTGGCCTGAAGTGCATTTCAGTGATGTTGATGTCCGTTTGGGATTCCGAGTCTAGAAATAGCTTCGAATGGTGATTTTGGAGTTGGGAGCGCGATTGGAAGTGAATTTGGATGTCCGTAGGTCATTTTGGAGTCATTTGGCTAAATATAGAAATTTGAAGGTTTTTAAGAAATCCGACTGGAAGTGGAAATTTTTTCAAAAATGTTGANTGGGAGCGCGATTGGAAGTGAATTTGGATGTCCGTAGGTCATTTTGGAGTCATTTGGCTAAATATAGAAATTTGAAGGTTTTTAAGAAATCCGACTGGAAGTGGAAATTTTTATATCGGGGTCGTAATGTGATTCCGGAAGTTGGAGCAGGTCTGCAATCTCGAATGTGACTTGGGTGAAAATTTTGAGGTCAATCGGATGTGATTTGATAGGTTTCGGCATCGAATGTGGAAGTTTAAAAGCTCTAAGTTTATTAAGCTTGAATCGGGCTGCGATTCGTGATTTCGGCGTTGTTTGATGTGATTTCTAGGCTCGACTAAGTTCTACTGAGGTATTGGGTCTGGTTGGTAGTTTTGGTTGAGGTATCGGGGCCTTCGGGCGTGTTTCGGATGCTCAACGGGTTGATTTTTTCCTTGAGAGGGTTGCTGGTTTTCTGGTGTGATTCCAGCAGGTTTTACTCGATGTGATAGCGTGAGTGAGTGTGCGATTGCATAGAAGGATTTGGAGGCTTCTTGAATTTGGCATGTGCAATCGGGGGTAGTTGTTTGCGATCGCAGGGTCTGGTGTGCGAACACATAGAGTAAAAGGGAGTTGGGGGCCTGGGGGGCCCTTTGGCCTATGCGAACGCGGGTAGCGGACCGCGATCGCAGAGTGTTGACTTGAGGAAGCTCTGTGAACATGCTCGTGGGTATGCGAACGCAGACAGTAATTGGGGCCAGGGCAGATTAGTTAATAGGCGAAATTTGTGGTCATTTCTTCATTTCTTCCTTGCTTTGGTTGATTTTGGAGGAGCTTCAAGAGAGGATTTCTTCATGCA
>ML398031.1:0-17537 GCA_005239525.1 Nicotiana knightiana
TTCTTTGGTTGCAGGCACTAAGGTTGAAAAATCCCTAAACGAACTGTCCGCCCAGGGGAAAAATGTTGTCCAAATTACGACTCTCAAAACTGTTGCACTTGCCGACGTTCTCACATGCCTCAATGCTCCTCATTCACAATGCTCTCAATAATCACAATGCCGCAATTCATCACCAGCTAAGAAGTCCTACTGTCATTTTATTTCTTTCATAAGGCTACCTTTCTGCCTTCCAAGGTTAAGCTCTACCTCCATCTACATCATTGCATAAGGCTACCTTTCTGCCTTCCGAGACTAAGTGTTGTCCCCATATGCATTTGCATCTTTGCATAAGGCTACCATTATGCCTTTCGAGGTTAAGATCTACCTCCATCTACATCGTTACATAAGGCTACCATTCTGCCTTCCGAGACTAAACGTTGTCTCCATCTACATTTGCATCTTTGCATAAGGCTACCATTCTGCTTCTGAGACTAAGCATTGTCTCCATCTGCATGGCATAAGGCTACCATTCTGCCTTCCGAGGCTAAGTTTTGCCTCCAATTTACCTTTCGATACTAACCGCTGTCTCAAGCACTATTTACTTCGCTTTCCTTTCGGGCTAAGCTCTGCCCTTTTATTCGCAAGACTAAGCTCTATCTCGCCAGCATCATTTTACTGCATTTCATGGGCTGAAATATCGCCAACTTATTAAAAGGCATCATCGTTCGGAGGCACCATCTTCATAGACCTAGAACATCATGTCATGGCCTGATGATCTCTCTCAATTTTGCATATCATTATTCAAAGGCATCATGGTTCGGAGGCACCATCTTCATAGACCTAGAACATCATGTCATGGCCTGATGATCTCTCTCAATTTTGCATATCATTATTCAAAGGCATCATGGTTCGGAGGCACCATCCTCATGGCCCGATAACATCATTTTCATAGCCTGCGAATCCTGCATCAAGCAATTCATAGCCCAGGACGTCATGGTCTGAGGACGTCATCCTTAACCGTACGAAGACATCATTCATGGTCCAATGGGAATTTGCATCATGTTTAAATTACGCACAATATATGCTTGTATTATTTATTTGCAGGTAATACAGCGAGCAAACTTCCATCTCGACAGGAGCGATCCCGCTCCAGTTCCCCTCACGACCCCGTAAGTCGTTTGTGCACCTAACCCTATACTTTGCGTCCGTTCTTGTAAAACTTCATCGGTATACTTCGTCGATGACTTCTGAACTACATACGGCCTGATTCCTGTAAAACCAGGGATATGTAGGCAACTCAGAAACCAGGGTACGGCCTAAAACTTTTCAAACCATTTCACTCAGTAAAAATTGGCAGTTGTTGATACCCATTTTTTCCTCAAATTATTTTTAACTTGCATATATACATTCAAAATCAGGTTTCCATAACAATTGGTATTTTTCTATAATTTTACCATATTTTTATTAATTTATTTTAATCCATCTAGTGTTTTCATTTCTAATAATTAATTATAAATTGTATTACAAATGATTTCAAAAATATTTCTTGATTTAATATATTATTTTTAATCCTATTGAGAGCAAATTATTTCAAAATTAGCCAAATTGGCACTCTTTGGCTATAATTGCAATAACTTCGCAATTATAGCCTAGTCATATGTTTTATGCTATTTTGGCCCAATGATTAGTCATTTTATATTTTAAATACTAATTAATTGTGTTAATTTAATTTTATTAAGCATCAATTTTATTTTTATAATTATTAGCTATTTTTATAAATTTTATCTATTTTTAATTGGGTATTTAATAGTTAGCCACTATTATTTAAATTCTAGCCTAATTAAATCTGATCCACAACCCATTTAATCAACCTAATACCCATAGCCCAGTCTTTACAACTACCCGGCCCAAACCTAAATCCCATCCTGACCGTTGATTAAAATTGATCAACGGTCCGGATTTAACCTTACCAAATAAAGACCTAGTGACTACCCCCATCTCTCATTTTCCCCCTCTCATTTCTCAGTGATCCGTCTCTTTGAATCCTCTCACCTCTCTCTCTAAACTCTCCCTCTACTGAGCCTTTGTCTCCCCTTCTCCGGCCACCTCCTCGCTGGAAACCATGGAGGTTCCGTCTCTCACCAGCCTTGTGGCTCCATCCTTCACACCTGTGTCACCGTTTGAGGCTCTCAAGTGAACCAAACAGTTAAACTCACCTCTCCGGTCTCATGCCATCTTTTCGGCCATTTATGGTCGTTCGAGTAAGATCTTTACACTTTCCGGCCAAAAGCCGATAATATTTTGAGTTTTCTTTTCCTTCTCTGGGTTTTCTCTGGAAACCCTATCTTTAAAAATCTTCTAATATTTCTAGATCTGTAAAAGATCTTTGTGTATCTTAAGGCTTTCACGTGTTTTCCTCAAAAAATCTCTTTGTTTTCAAACGATTTCCTCACTTTCAAGACTAGGGTTTCAAAACCTTTTTGCAAAATGATTTATTTCAAATTTTTAGCATTACCTTACGATTTTAGCATGTTTAAACATCACCTGAGCTTTTCCTTTTTGTTCGATTCATTTTTTGTTAAAAAACCCTAATACTTCTGGGTTCGATTTGGAAGTTCGAGTCTGTTTGTGATGTTGTTTGCGTGTCTCTCATGAACCTTCTAGGCTTTCATGTATGTTCTATGTGCTTCCTGCTCTAATTTGTTGTTAGGGTTTCTGAATCTCTACTGTTCCTCTAACTACTTGCTTAGGGTTTCTCTGATTTTTGTTCAACATGTGCTATTTATCGTTTAATAGGTCTGATTATTCATTTTATTGATTATTTCATAATACTCTCTACTGGTTCTGTGTATTTTGCCATAGAACTATGATATTTTCCTTAAAAGTGTGATTTTGTGTATTTTCCTTAGAACTCTTTACTGATTTTCGAATTATTTCCTTATTTGTGTGATACTTTCCTTGATTAGTATTGATTCCATGTGATTTTAAACTCATTCGAGATTCTCTTGACTAATTTCCAGAATTAAAATTGTACTCTGTCTTATTTTTTATGTGTATAAATATGTTGTCAAATGTTTCTTGTATACTTTCCTTAATTGTGTATTATGTATTTAGACCTAATTGTATGACGTATACTTTTACTACTCCTATTATAGTAAAAATCAGTTCTATAATAGATTTTTTCCTTGTTTAATACTGATTGTGTCCGTTTGAACTATGACTCCATAATTAAAGGGAGTCCGGGTATTAATTGATTCTGATTGGATTATTTCCATAGCTATGCTAAATCAGTGCTTTTTACCTTATTCTTCTGCCTGTTTTAAACTATAAATACCTGTATTCTCTTCTTGGCATAGACACACGAACATACATGCACACACTGTTCAACTTTCTCTCTCACACATAACTAAACCTTCTACTCTCTCTATTCTCTCTTCTATTTGCTACTACTCTAAGTTAGCTGGCTGCAAGTGTCACACCTCCTTTTTCCCACCGAAATGGGGATTAGGGAGTTTTTCCAATTAAAGTGACATTAATCGAAACGAGATTATTTATTCAAATTCAGAGTCGCCACTTGGAATAATTTATGGTGTCCCAAGTCACCGGTTTAAAATCCCGAATCGAGGAAGTTTGACGCTGTATTACAGTTTGCGAAACACAGAAATCCGGGTAAGGAATTCTGTTAACCCGGAAGAAGGATTTAGGCATTCCCGGGTTTCATGGTTTTAGCACGGTCGCTCAACCATTAATAATTGGCCTAATTATCTGATTATTATGAGTTTTAAACCTATTGTGCATTTTTAACCTTTTAAAAACCGCTTTTAATTATCTTTAAACAATTAAGGAGTTTATTTAAATAAGTCGCGGTGTCACGCATTTGTTATTTTGTACACATCGCAAATCATGTCACGGAAATCGTACCCACGATTCTACAAGATGTTTATTTTTATTATTTGAAATAAGGGGTCGAGTCACGCCAGCATGCACTCGAATTTTGGAGTTGTGTATCTATGACTATGCCACGGAAATCGTACTCATAGTCACGATGATTTATTATTTATTAATTTCTCCTAGACCAAACTACAATGTTCATGAGTTGGTTTTTATGCACATTGCGAATAACGCCACGAGAACCGTACCCGCGATCTACAACATGCTTATTTTTATTATTGTTCGAAGTTATGATCGAGTCACGTGAAACACACACTCGAATTGGTATTTTCGTATCGTGACCACGCCACGGAAACCATACCCATGGCCACGATGTTTTACTATTAAACGCCCTAAAGAAATCTACGGTGTTCATGATTGTTAATTATTAATTTACAAGAGATAAAATAATCCAAATTATTCCACCCAAGTTCATTTTCCACAAAAAAATGATCAACCTATGCTCGAAAATATTCAGTGACTAAACTTACTGCTGAATTCAGAGCTTCACTTCTTATAAGATCAAACAGAACCTCCACATTCTAAATAAGATGAAGTTTGGAGATGCAGATATAATACTAGGACAAACAAACGCATGTGGTCCCTTGGCCCGTCGATATTGAAAGAATTTAAATTGAAGTATTCATTCATAATTAACAAATTAATGACAACGAAGGTATCAGAAGTTAACATGGCAGACATGGTTTCGATTAATCACAGACTAGGAATTTTCAATTGTAGACCCATAAAACAAGATCCAACATGTTAAAGCTTATCATGCGAATAATTATCCAATTACAGTGGCTAAACAATTAAACATAAGAAAATTACTGCTTAAACCACACATCCAGCAACAAAATCCTCCAATATATGACATTAACTAACATATTTTCATCCATGAAAAATCACAATGATTACATATAGATTCAGATCATACCTAGATTGCCAAAAAATTGCAAAAAACCCAAATTTTTGTCTGGTTCTTCGAATTTGGGATTTGAACCTTTCAAATTCCTTGACCATTTTTCATTTTGAACTCTTGAGTGTGTGTGCGTGTGTGTGTCAACGGAGAAGAAGAGTCGAAAGGGGGAGGGGTTCCTTTCCTGGTTGTGTCAAACAGAGAGGATTTGGAGAATAAAGTGAGGAAGAAAAGGCTCGTTCTAGTCTTGGAGATCGTCGATGAGGGAAGCTCAGGCACGAGAGGTGACCAACTCTATTTCAAGGGAGACCTGAGAGTTTTGAGGTTGTTTTCTTCAGAGAAGAGAAATTTAGAGGATGGCTGCTAGGGTTCTGATTTAGGTCTCCAATCTCTTCCCCTTTTTTTCTGTTCGTCTCCTCTATCCCTCTCTTGCTTATATAGAGTGTGTTGGTATAGGAGGAGAGGTCAGTGAGAATAGTGCTAAAACGTGAGCATGTGAGTGAGAGCCAATTATTTTCTATTGGAATCTTTCTGTTATGGGAATTAAATTGGGATGCATGTGAGGTTTGTTAGGGAGAGATAAGGTGGTGGGGTCCACATTTTCATTTGAATTTCCTTTGCATTTTTCTTTTCCCGTTCTTCTCTTCTTTGCCTCTTTATTTTTGCTTGTTTCTTTTTCATTTTTCACTTCATCATTCGTTTTTTTTAAATTTTTTTATTCTAAAATTTATAAAATTCTGGGAGGGTCAAAAATTACATGTCTACAGTTGCCCCTCTTTGACTGAAAACACAAAGAGTTTTTAGACAAAGAACGACAAGACAAGTTTTTTGACCCGACCCTCATTTAAAGAGAATATAACTAAAAGAAGGAGAGTGCGACCGAGTTCTAGTTTTGGACAACCTACATATCCTTGGCTACAAAGGAATCAGGTCGGTGTAGTTCTGGAAGTTTTAATAGCGGGGACTACCGAAAAGCTGTGATTTCACTGTTGCAGATGTTACCGCTTGCTGAGCTCCTTATTACACTAAAACAAAAATAAAAAAAAGTT
Organism: Nicotiana knightiana; assembly: GCA_005239525.1. Taxonomy (NCBI): domain Eukaryota; kingdom Viridiplantae; phylum Streptophyta; class Magnoliopsida; order Solanales; family Solanaceae; genus Nicotiana; species Nicotiana knightiana. The sequence continues at coordinate 5,878 of ML398031.1, forward strand.
AGGCTAAACTATGATCTATGAATTACAAGAACCCTATCTACCATCTTCAAACTTGGTATTGCTACTTCTACAGTTCTGTTGTGCATCTTGAACTATCGACCTGCACTCGCAAAGCGAATTTCTGTTGTTGCTAACGCGAATTGAAATCTGAAATGGGTTCCCTTGTTTTCTAGGTAGGTGCCTGATTGCCGAGACTTGGACTACATTCCCTTGTTCTCCAGGTGGGCGCATGATTGCCAAAAATTTGAACTGTATCCCCTTGTTCTCCAGGTGGACGCCTGATTTCCAAAACATGAAATTGTATTCCCTTGTTCTCCAGGTGGGCGCCTGATTGCCAAAACTTGAACTGTACTCCCTTGTTCTCCAGGTGGGCGCCTGATTGCCAAAACGTGAATTGTACTCCCTTGTTCTCCAGGTAGGCGCCTGATTTCCCAAAAACTTGAACTTATTCCCTTGTTCTCCAAGTGGGCGCCTGATTGCCAAAAACTTGAAACTGCATCCCCTTGTTCTCCAGGTGGGCGCCTGATTGCCAAAACTTGAACTATATTCCCTTGTTCTCTAGGTGGGCACCTGATTTCCATAAACTTGAACTATATTCCCTTGTTCTCCAGATGGGCACCTAATTTCCAAAACTTTAATTGTACTCCCTTGTTCTCCAGGTGGGCGCCTGATTGCCAAAACTTGAACTGTATTCCCTTGTTCTCCAGGTGGGCGCCTGATTGCCAAAACTTGAACTGTATTCCCTTGTTCTCCAGGTGGGCACCTGATTTCCATAAACTTGAACTGTATTCCCTTATTCTCCAGGTGGGCACCTGATTTCCAAAACTTGAACTGTACTCTCTTGTTCTCCAGGTGGGTGCCTGATTGCCAAAACTTGAATTGTATTCCCTTGTTCTCCAGGTGGGCGCCTGATTTCCACAACTTGAAATTGTAATCCCTTGTTTTCCAGGTGGCGCCTGTTTGCCAAAAACTTGAACTTGAAAAACCGAATGCAGGCTCCTGATGCCTCTCTGAATTGAACTTGTAATCTAAAATTTGACCATGTTCTTCAAGCGGGATTCTCCTGACGCCTCTCTAACTTGAAATTGAAAGTTGAAACCATTATTCAGGTGGGATCCTCCTGATGCCTCCCTTACTTGAAGTTGTAAACTGAAAGTTGACCCTGTTCTTCAGGCGGGGTTCTCCTGATGCCTCTCCAACTTGAAATTGAGAGACCCTATTCTTCATACGGGATCCTCCTAATGCCTCCCTGACTTGAATTGTAAACTGAAAGATGACCTTGTTCTTCAGGCGGGGTTCTCCTGATGCTTCTCCGACTTGAACTTGAAAGTTGAACCTATTCTTCAGGCGGGATTCTACTGATGCCTCTCTGACTTGAAATTGTAAACATGTTCTTCAAGCGGGCTCCTGACGCCTCTCCGACCTGAAAATTGAAAGTTGACCCTGTTCTCCCAGTGGGTGCCTGCAATTACAACAAAACAGACAAAACAAAGAAAATTTTCTTCCCCAGTTTGTACTAGGAACATTTCTGAGTGTTAGTTGAATCCCGTTTTTCAGGTGAGTCCTGAAAATTCACAATTGAACCTGTCTGGTACATGTTTTCCTTATGGAGGGTTCCTCCAGAACAAACGAGATTTCATGTCCCTGTTTCAATCAAAGAAAACTTTATCAGTTTGAAAAATGTGGCGGTTAGCTTGTGGAATTCTTGCTGAAGATGGACTTCCCACTGTCGTGCTTTGTGCTAACTGGCTGCTTTGAACTGGCCAAGAATTTGTTTGACTTTCTACTGAATCTCAACCACAGGACCCTGAAAGACCCGAATGACCTACACTCAAACCGCTGTTTTATATTTCTGTCCTTCCCATTTGAAACCCCGCATCTTCCACAACATTCACAAACCACTCAACCATTTGAACTTTCACTAACACCTTATTTTCCATTTTTGCATTGTGTTATTTCTGGTATGTTTTGGCCTCACTTTGCTTTGTGCAATTTCGGAAGTTGGTAGTAAGCTTTGGAATCCTTATTTACTTGCTTGAAAAAGGCTGACATTTATAAAGACTTAGAGAAATAAACCCAAAATAAATGAAATGCAATGACTTTGAGAATTAGGAATAAAGAATAAAATTCGAAATAGGATGATTGTTTGTGGGAGAAAAAGGGAAAAGAGACTTATTTGAGTGAGGCAGCTGGCACCAATGATCATGACATGCATATCGGATTAATCAGCGAGCATTTTCAACCAATCAAATTTCAGTTGTTATACCTTATGCCCGGGATCTCCATAACCCAATCTCTTCGCCAAGTCACTGACCTTGTTCGGTTTGCGGTGCCCTGAAGGGTTTTCACCAACAAACCTCTCTCATTTTCTCATCTCTCAACTCAATGTCGCCTTACGGTGCCCGTGAAGGTTTTCACCAATAAGACTCTCTCATTTTTAATTTCTCTCGGCTCACCATCTCCTTACGGTGCCCGTTAAGGTTTTCACCAATAAAACTCTCTCATTTATTTGCTTACCTTTGTGCGGCACAGAGTGTTTCCCCTCGGTGTGAATCATACCTCTGTCTCTCTTGACTTGGCACTCTCAAATGTTGGTCGGAAGGTCTTTCTTTGGACCGTAATGCAGACTTTTGGATGGGGTTAGAAAGAAAGGATAAAGGCTCAAAACAAATTGAGTGGGTTCACAATTACAACTTTTGGAATCAGATCTTTTACATAGCCACAACTTCTGCCCAAGTTTCTTTGCTTGGGGGCTTTTGAATTTTTATTTGGATGGGCTACGTATCCTTAAAAGGAATCAGGTCGAACGTAGTTCATGTAATAGGAATTGCTTTTTTGTTGTTACTTTTCTCTTTTCTCTTCTTTCTCTTTTCTTTTCTTTTCTTCTTTTTTTTTCTTTCTTCTTCTTTCTTTTTTTTCACTCTCTTTCATTCTTTTCTTTCTTTCTTTTTTTTTCCTTCTTTATTTACCTTTGTGTCCGTGTTTCTGAACTTTGATACTGGTTCCAAAAGAGGGGTATAAAGAAAATAAATAAGGATCAAAGGGGTAACAAATGGTAAAGTGTTTAGATAGAAGAATAAAATGCCTTCGTCATTCCAATCTCCAAAACATGCGAGGTACAAACAACATAATTTAAACAAAAGAAATCATACATAATATATTTTGACTACGTCAGAATTGATAGCCATATCTACACATTTTCCTTCTATATCTGTTAAATACAAGTCACCATTGGACAACACTCTCGTTACGATGAACGGCCCCTGCCAATTTGGGGCGAACTTGCCTTTTGCTTCAGCCTGATATGGAAGGATGCGTTTCAATACTTGCTGACCCACTTCAAATTTCCGGGGACGCACCTTTTTGTTGTATGATCTTGCCATTATCTTTTGATACAACTGGCGATGACACACTACTGCCAGTCTTTTCTTGTCAATCAGACTTAATTGCTACAAACGGGTTTTGACCCACTCATCATCATTAATTTCGGCTTCAGCAACAATCCGGAGAGATGGAATTTCAACTTCGGCGGGTATCACTGCTTCAGTACCATATACCAAAAAATAAGGAGTTGCACCTATTGAAGTGCGAACAGTAGTGCGATAAACTAGCAAAGCAAAAGGCAACTTCTCATGCCATTGCCTGGAACCTTGCACCATTTTCCAAAGTATTTTCTTTATGTTCTTGTCGGCTGCCTTGACAACTCCGTTTGCCTTGGGGCGATATGGAGTGGAATTCCGATGCGTAATCTTGAACTGTTGGCATACTTCTTTTATCAAATGATTGTTAAGATTAGAACCATTGTCTGTGATGATTATCTTTGGGATTCCGAACCGACAAATGATATTTGAATGAACAAATTCGACCACTGCCTTTTTGGTCACAGATTTGAAAGTTTTAGCTTCGACCCACTTAGTGAAATAGTCAATGGCCACCAGAATGAACCTGTGCCCGTTTGACGTCGCGGGCTCAATTGGTCCAATGACATCCATGCCCCAAGCAACCAAGGGACATGGCACAGACATTGTGTGCAACTAGATAGCGGAGAGTGAATCAAGTCTCCGTGTACCTGGCATTGATGACACTTGCACACAACGCTGATGCAATCTCGTTCCATGGTGAGCCAATAATACTCTTCTCGAAGAATCTTCTTTGCCAGAACATACCCGCTTATATGCGACCCACAAACTTCGGAATGTACCTCGATCATGATAGTCGTGGCTTGTTAGCATCGATGCACCTCAATAGCCCAAGATCTGGAGTTTTTTTGTACAACCCCCCCCCNGATATACTCCCATCCTGATGTACTCCCTAATGTCATGGAACCACGGTTCACCATCGAGTTCTTCGTCAACCACATTACAGTAGGCATGCTAATACCGAACTTGAATATGCAGAGGGTCGACAGAAGATTTTTCCAGGTGGTGCAACAATGATGCTAAGGTATCCAAAGAATCGGCAAACTCATTATGGATCCTTGGAATATTCCTGAACTCTATTGATCGAAAACGCTGACAAAGATCATGCAAACATTGTCTATACGGCATGAGCTTTAAATCTCGTGTCTCCCATTCTGCTTGAATCTGGTGCACCAGAAGGTCCGAGTCTCCCAAGAACAAAACTTCTTGGACTCCCATGTCTACAGCTAACTTCAATCCCAAAATGCATGCCTCGTACTCATCCATGTTTTTGGTATAATAGAAACGAATCTGAGCCGTAACAGGGTAGTGATGCCTTGTTTCCGAGATGAGTATTGCCCTATTCTAACACCTTTCATGTTAGTGTCCCTATCAAAGAAGAGTCTCCAATCAGTATTTTCTTCCTGCTCAACCTCGTCAATATGCATCACCTCTTCATCAGGAAAATAGGTCTTCAATGGCTCATACTCTTCATCGACCGGGTTCTCGGCCAATGTTTGGGCTTTCGTCGCGGTCCGAGTCACATGATAATGTCAAACCCTGTGAGCAGAATCTTCCACTTCGCAATTCTTCCTGTGGGGATAGGCTTCTGAAAAATATACTTTAAAGGATCCAGGCGAGAAATGAGGTAAGTAGTGTAAGACGACAGATAATGCTTCAACTTTTGTGCCACCCAAGTCAGGGCGCAACATGTTCTTTCAAGGGGAGTGTACTTAACCTCATAGGATATGAACTTCTTGCTGAGATAATAGATGGCTTGCTCCTTCCTACCAGTGATGTCATGCATGACCCAACACACAGCCAAATGATCTATCCAAGACCGTCAGTTAGAGAATTAAAGGCATCCCGGGTTCCGGCGGGACCAACACAGGTGGGTTTGACAAGTATCCCTTGATTTTATCGAATGCCTTCTGTCACTCATCAGTCCATTTGACCGCGGCATCCTTCTTCACAACTTAAAGATGGGCTCACAAGTTGTCGTGAGTTGAGCAATAAACCTGCTACTGTAGTTTAAGCCCCCGAGCAAACTCATCACCTCAGTTTTGTTCCTTGGAGGTGGCAACTCTTGAATAGCTTTGATCTTTGACAGGTCCAACTCAATGCCTCGATGACTGACTATGAATCCCAACAGCTTTCCGGATGGAACACCAAATGCGCACTTAGTAGGGTTAAGCTTAAGATTGTACCTGCGGAGCCTTTGGAAAAACTTTCTCAAATCTCCGACGTGGTCGGCCTGCTGTTTTGACTTTATGATCACATCATCCACGTAAACCTCAATCTCCTTATGTATCATTTCATGGAACACACTAGTCATCGCCCTCATGTAAGTTGCCCCATCATTTTTCAAACCAAATGGCATTACCCGGTAGCAATAAGTTCCCCATGGAGTAATGAATGTTGTCTTTTCTGCATCTTCCTCATCCATCAAAATCTGGTGGTATCCCACATAGAAATCCACGAAAGACCCGATCTCGTGCTTGGCACAGTTGTCAATCAGAATGTGGATATTTGGTAATAGAAAATTATCCTTTGGGCTTGCTTTGTTGAGATCACGGTAATCAACGCACACCCTGGTTTGCCATCCTTCTTTGGTAGAGGCACAACATTAGCTAACCAAGTGGGATATCGCGTGACTCGAATGACCTTCGCGTCCAACTGCTTTGTGATTTCTTCCTTCATCTTCACACTCATGTCAGTTTTGAACTTTCTCAGCTTCTGCTTGACGGGAGGGAACGCGGGGTCAATTGGCAATTTGTGGACCACCAAATCGGTACTCAAGCCTGGCATGTCATCATACGACCATGCAAAAATATCCTTATATTCGAACAATGCTTTGATTAATTCTTCCCTGATTTGTGGCTCAAGATGGACACTTATCTTGGTTTCTCTGACATTATCTGGATCTCCTAAATTGATTGCTTCCGTTTCATTCAGATTAGGCTTGGGTTTTTCTTCAAAATGATTTAGCTCCTTACTAATTTCCTCAAATGCCTCATCCTCATCATATTATGTTTCATCATCACACTTTATTTCTTCAATTATTATTTCAGAATTAGATTGACTTTTAAGACTAGGTCGAAGATTCCTCATGCATGTCATGTCATTGAAACCAGCATGAAAAGAAATATACAAAGAAGAAAAGAAAACAAAAATAAGAATTGTCAGGAAAGATGGAAAAGGGAAATTGCATTTTATTGAAAATAAAGGATAACAAGGTTTGTACATCAACCCTGGAATAACCCAAATAGAAAGGAAACCAAAACAAACTACCTAGACTCCTTCCGAGTAGAAAGAGGAGTTGCCTTATAATTATTAAGCTTTACATTCGGCCCGACGAACTGCACGTCTGCTTTGTTGGACCCTCCTCCGACTTCTACCATGTTCACATCCTCAAACAACCTCTGGAACCTTTCAATTAAATCTTCATCAATGTCAACCACAGGACTTGGAACTGTTGGCACTGGGCGTTTCCTGGCACTGGGCTTGACAAAGGACCTGGAGAGACGCAAGATAGGCTTCAAAAGTTCCCACGCCTTCTGTTTCAACCTTTTAGCCCTTTTCACATCTGCCGCTATGGGTTTGAATCCAAGACCGAATGTCCCCAAATTTTCAGGGAGGGAAACTGGCTGTACAATACCCTGCAAGGATGCACCCAGACCTTTACCTGGCACAAAGCCATTTTTCAGCATTTCAGAGGCCACCATGACAGATGCAGAGGCTATCGTTGGAGTTGGAATACATTTTCCTTCTGGAACCTTCTCGACCGGCACTGTTTCAGAAATTTGATACACCCAAGGCACTTTGTCGTCTTCGGCCTTAGTAAACGAGACATAGGCATCACTGTGAGCACACAAATTCTACTCACTATGCACGACGATCTCCTGTCTGTCCCACTCAAACTTGACCATCTAGTGCAAAGAGGACGGGACTACTTTGACGGCGTGTATCCACGGCCGACCTAACAGCAAATTGTAAGATACGGATACGTCCAATACTTAGAATTCCATGGTGAACTCCACCGGTGCTATTGTCAACTCAAGCACTATATCACCAACCGAGTCTTTTCCTCCACCGTCAAAGCCTCGGACGCATATGCTATTCTTGTGAATCCTCTCATCATCAACTTTTAACTTGTTCAGGGTAGATAGAGGACAAATGTTTGCACTGGAGCCATCGTCAACTAATACCCTGGTGACCACAGAATCTTCACATTTTACCGTAAGATAGAGAGCTTTGTTGTGTTCAGTACCTTCCACGGGCAACTCGTCATTAGAGAAGGTGATCATGTTCACCTCAAATATTTTGTTGGTGATCTTTTCCAGATGGTTCACTGAGATTTTGTCGGGGACCTGAGCCTCGTTCAGAATTTTCATCAGGGCCCGACGATGCTCATCTGAATGGATCAACAATGATAGCAGGGAAATCTAAGCGGGCGTCTTTCTCAGCTGCTCCATGATGGAGTAATCTTGTACCTTCATTTTCCTCAAAAGCTCCTCCGCTTCTTCTTCAGTGACTGCTTTGTTTACTAGAACTAGGTTATCTCTGGATGTTTTAGCTTTCCTTAACTCTTACGGGGCAAAGCATCTCCCCGAACGAGTTAATCCCTGGTCCTCATTGACTTCTTCTTTCACTTCCTTTCCCTTATAGGTCACTATCACCCGTCCGTAGCTCCATGGGATAGCCTTGGTGTTGACTACCGGCAACTGGTTACAGATTTGATGATGACAGGGTCCGTATGAGTACCCTTTACAATTATGACAGACTTATTCGCCAACCCTGGCACAACCACCTTTGAATCATCTTGTTTTCCTACAGCATTACTTGGGGATCTTTTCTCAACTACCACATACGGCTCACCGTTTGTCGTGCTCAACTTGTTCACTGATCCTTCAACTGTTGCTTTTTTGACTAGCTTGACCTCACTAGACCGAATCATCATGACGGACTGTGAGGGCTTCTTGGGTTCCCCCTCCTTATGTACTATCTCGATCATGTTGGTTTCATCATAGGTTGGAAATGGGTTCTGATTGATGTTGGGTGCCTCCGGTATTTGGACTACAATCTGGTTTGTGTTGATGAGCTCCTGGATGGCATTTTTCAGATGCCAACACTTCTCTGTATCATGTCCCAGGGTACCAGAATAGTAGGCACAGCTCAAGGAGTAATCAAGATTCTTTGGTGGAGGGTTTGGCAGTTTTGACTCAATTGGCCTCAGCACATCCAACTACCTCAATCTCTAGGATAAACTGGTATAAGACTCCCCCAACGGGGTGAAAGTTTTCTTCCGCTGCAACCTCTCATTTCTGAACACTGGTTTGGGCCGAAAACTTGGGCCAGCAGGATTTTGATAGGCTCACGGGGGTGGGTAAGAATTTTGTGGAGATGGGTAGGTGTTATGTGGGGCCGGGGCATGCCATTGTGAATAGGAAGGAGGTTGAGTATATGACTGGGCGTGGTGGACAGAAATTTGAGGGTCTGACGATGGGAAGTAATGTTGGGGTGGATTATATGAAGTTCGGGGGTAGGCTCGATGATGGGGTCGAGGCTGGGTATAATGGGGTGACGGGCCCCTCGGTCCAAACCATGATCCTCAATCAACTGTTTCCACATCTTCTTTCTTCTTCTTTCCAATCACTCTGCCGGTACCATTCTGAATGGCTTGGGTGGTTTCTTTGATGGCCGAGTATCTCATGATTTTGCTTGATTTAAGCCCTTGGTCCACCATGCCACCCATCTTTACTACCTCATTAAAAGACTTGTCTATGGCCGATATCAGATGGCCAAAGTAAGTAGGCTCCAAAGCCTACAAAAAGTTCTCCGCCATTTTGTTTTCCTCCATCGGGGGGTTAACTCTTGCCGCTTGTTCTCTCAAGCGAAATCCGTATTCCCTGAAACTTTCACTAGGATTCTTCTCAATATTATTCAAATACAAATGATCTGGAACAATCTCGATGTTGTATTGGAAATGACGAGCGAATGCTTGGGCCAAATCATCCCAAGTATACCATCTGCTGTGATCCTGACGAGTGTACCACTCCAATGTCGTGCCACTCAGACTCTGGCTAAAGTATGCCATCAGTAGTTTATCTTTCCCATCGGCTCCTCTCATTTTACTACAGAATCCCCTCAAATGGGCCACCGGGTCTCCGTGCCCATCATATAGGTCAAATTTAGGCATTTTTCCCACAGGCAGCTGAACATCGGGAAATAAACACAAATCTTTGTAGGCTACGCTCACCTGGCCTCCCAATCCCTGCATGTTCCTGAACGATTGTTCTAGACTTCTTACCTTCCTGAACATCTCCTCCTGCTCTAGGTTTTTAGGTGGTTTCTCAATCTTGACAAGGAGGTCGAAACGAGGAGTAATGGTCTGGGGCCTTGAAAGTAGGCTCTAGGGGATATTATTAGTTATCTTGGGTATGGAATAATGGCTCACTGTAGGATCGATGGAGTGTAGCGGGAGGGGGTGCTATGAAAATAGGGGTGGCTGGTGGAAGGGGTATGGGATTGGTTTGGTTGGTGGTTCTTGTGTGGTTTGGGAAATGGTGCCCTAATAGGTGGTGGTAATGGGGGAAGCCTGGTGGATGTTGCAGAGATGAGTCAATAGTGGGAGGTTCTTGGGATTGAGCTAGTGGCGGGATGAAATCAGGGTTGGCGGGGTATGATGGTGGTGGATGCCCCTTCATCCATGCTTGGTACATCTCTCCCATTTGGTGTTTCAACTTATGTAACTCCTCTTTCAGATTAACATCAGACTCTTCTCCCTCCCTTGACGGATCAATAACACTTGCATCCAACTCTTTGCCAGCCATGCTCAACTTGTCTTTAGACATGGTCTTGTACGGGTGGGTTGCCAGAATGCCAAACAAACTAACCACCTGCCTGAGCTCAAATGACAACAGCAAACTTGTCAGCGTTAAAAGATTTAACAGATAGGCAACCGCACATTTGGGATGCAAGCAGCTAGACAGTCAAAGTTTCTAATCATGCATTTAAACGGCTGTGTGCTTCATCCCGGCTTTTAGCTAACTCTTCTCGTTTTGCGCTTTCCTCCTCTCTCTTTTTCTTTCACTCCAAAACCTTTCCCAATCACTATTTTTGTTGCCTCCCTCTTATTTTGCACTTGTTTTTCCTCTCTTGTTTTGCCATTATTTCCTTCCACTCGATTTTCTTAATTTTCTTTCTCTCTTTGATTTTTCCCCTTCTTTTTTTTTATGGTTATGATCGAATCCTATGGGGATTGCCTGCGTATCATGGAGCCGCATGAAACAGGTCATTACGTAGTTCAGGGAACAAATGCGAAATAAAAGAAAGATAAATTTTTGGCTTTTTTTTTCAAATTTTCATAAAATAAACAAAACAAAATATCCTGATTACAACAACTTCCCCTACAAATTTAAACATGAGAACCAACAGACTCGACAAGTGGACTAACAGACTCCAAAAGAAAGATGGAAATACAGACTCGAAAAAGGACTAACAGACTCCAAAAGAAAGATGAAAATACAGACTCGAAAACGGGCTAACAAACTCCAAAGAAACCAAAAATACAAACTTGAATAAAAATTATGCATCCATAAGTGCCTCAATTACTGCTCCAGAGGCCCGCGGGACATCAGTCGGTCTCGCCGCGGGCCTATGCGCCATATTTTCTTGAAGGCGAAATAGGTCATCCATGATCTGTCGGACAAAAATCATAACGGAAGTGAAGAATATGGACTTGTTCATGTCTTCACACTCATTGCACTTCATCGCAATGTAGTCCGCAATGCTCCTAACCCTTCCTCTGATAATAACCTTCTCTTGTAGAATCCGCCCAATCTGCTGAGATCTGGCCCCCAAAATTTGTTCGGTTGTATGATTTTGCTCTTGAAGCTGCTGCAGGTTTTTCTCTAGCTGCGACATCAGGGCATAGCAGTGTTCTCTTTCTGCTTTGAAATCTTTTGCCTGCTTGGTCATTTTGTTCTCAAGGACGGTGATCTTTTTCTTCAACCCCACGACTTCATTGTTATATTTTTCTTTTAACTGTTGAATCAAGCGTGGTCTTTCCTCTACATTCCTAGCCAATTTTGTTCGAACCTTTGCCTATTCGCCCTCGGTATTTTTAAGATGAAAACTATATTCACCCACTTTTCGCCTAAGATTATCTATAAGCTTTTCATCTTTTGCACTTCTGATGGGGTTCTCGGCTGCTATTTTCATTTCCCGAATTTGGGCCCGGAGGGCGTCATTTTCTTCAGC
>ML398035.1:2259-67961 GCA_005239525.1 Nicotiana knightiana
AAAAACAATCCTAATCTTATAACAATCCTAATTATCTCACTCCAACTCCAACTCCAACTCCAACTCCAACTCCAACTCCCACTCCCACTCCAACTCCTACTCCAACTCCAACTCCAACTCCAACTCTAACTCCTCCATTCATCACACATATCTTATATATATGTGTTGGGTATGTAAAAAAAAAGGAGGAAGAAAAGGAGAGTAAGAAAAAGAAAGGAAGAAGAAAAAAGGAAAAGAAAAGAAAGGAAGAGGCGGCAGAAAGAAAAGAAAAAAGTAAGAAAAAGAAGAAAAAAAGAAAAGAGAAGAAAAAGAAAGGAAGAAGAAAAAAGGAAAAGAAAAGAAAGGAACAGGCAGCAGAAGAAAAAAAGAAAAAGAAAAACGAAAAAAAAAAATTTTGAAAGAAAAAGAAAAGAACGAGTTCGTGGATTTCGTTTGTGGTTTCGGGTTCGTGGTTTTTAGAAGTTTTATAATTAGCAGATTAAGTCGCTTGCTGAGTGAAATTTTCGCAAAAAGGTAATACTCAATCTCCTTGGTTAATTTAAAGTCATGTATAACCGATTGTATGATGTTTGTTTATTTAAATTCAATTATTCTTTCGCTTTCTTTTGTATTTTTAAATAGCGTCGATTTCTTCTTGTTATTTATATATGTATATATANTATTTTTGTGATTGTTTGCCATATTTCATGATTTTAAGTGTTGTCCATGTTTAAATATTTATATCATTCTATTTTCTTGCATCAAATACATTTAAGACTATTAATTTTTAGTTTAATTAAATAAGAATGTGCGGGATGATTCAAAAGTCAGTTGAATACTATGATTCCAATTTTATTTTTTTTAGGTTTCACGTGCATATTTACTAATTTGAGTGTTATACAAGAATGATTATTTTCCTTTGTACTGTTTGTCCAAGAATTTCATTTAAGTAGTTTTTATTAAACCTTCTTTTACTTTAGTCATAATTTCATTAAATAATGTTATTTTAATCTTTTTCAATATTTTGATAACAACAAAACAAGAAGAGTGGTAATTTTTTTTTGTTGCAAGATGAATAACGAACTAATTGAGGACTCGTTGCAATAAGTAAAATATTAATAAAATATACAAATATATGTATCGAATATGAAAGAGACAAAATAAATGGAATACTTTAAATACGTTAGAAAATTTTAGACGTACTTTAAATATTAGCCCATGTGTTCATACCCGAACCTTGGGTTGATATGCTTAAATAATAAAAGGATCATGTGCGCATTCCGCGTCTCGATGCCTTTAGATTTAAAAGTAATTATGCTATAACCATGTGTATATTCCGTACCTTGGTTTAATATTTAATTTCAAAGAAGTACCTTGTGTGCGTTCCGCATCTTGGTAAACACAACTAATAAAAATATAATAATTAATTAAGCGGTAATAAATAAGCCATGATCAATAAAATACAAGAATAGCTAAAAATTGATTTAAGCCTTACATGAGTCAATAAAGCGACCGTGCTAGAACCGCGGGACTCGAGGGGTGCCTTACACCTTCCCCTCGGTCAACAGAATTCCTTACTCAGTCTTCTGTTTTCGTAGACCATAAATTAAGAGTCAAACCATCCTTTGTTAAGGGATTCAAGATAAAAGGTGGATTGGAACACCAAAACTCAATTCCAAGTGGCGACTCTAAATAATAAATAATCCCTTTTCATAACGTCACTTCGATTGAAAAAACTCTTCTAACTCAACCTCGTAATAGGGTTGTGGGACATAAAAGAGGTGTGACAAGTATATCTCAGTAAAATTCTCATTAACACCATTTTGAAAACGAAGTAAATCATAGTTCAAAAACTTTGTAAAAATTCTTCATAAAACTGCCCCTCGGGCTAAAATCATTTATCATAACCATTGCCCATCAGGCATCCTCACCATCACTCAATATCAGCCCATCAGGCATCCTCACAGTCACTCAGTAACAGCCCATCAGACATCCTCACAGTCACTCAGTATCAGCCCACCAGGCATCCTCACAATCACTCAGCATAAGCCCCGCGGGCATCACTCATTAGGTACCTGCGCTCACTGGTGGTGTGACTCCGGAGGGGCTCCTACAACCCAAGCGCTATAACAAGCCACATCATAAATCACTCACAATATAGGCACGCGACCTCACTCATATCATAGCATCCTCACAATATAGGTTTGCATCCTCACTCAGTCAGACACTCTCAATTTGCCCTTCAGGCCATACTACCGGGTTCTCGACCCAAAACAGTGTTTCATTTTTCAATAAATAATATCAAAATACTCTGAGTGTCAAAGTGATTTATCAAGAAAATACTGAGTGAAAAATCATAACATATCAGTGAGGAAAATATAGTAACACAACCCCCAAGGGGAAAACAGATCGACACTAGGCCACAAACACGGCTTACAGCCCAATCATATCATAATATAATAATACTAATTAAGCATAGACTTAAAAGTTGGTTTAGCAACTCAATAGTCGCCTAAATAGGAAGATATTTCCAAAGTTTCAACTTTTCATTTCAAAACCCGTGGAAGGGTGAATAGTCCGGGGTTTCATACCCTCAGGACAGGATTTAAAGACATTACTTACCTCAAAACTAGCCTGGAAACTATTCTGCAACACGCTTGCCTCTCGTATCAACTTCCGAAGGCTCCAAATCTATCAAGTTCAGATTTTTATCATCAATTTATGCTTAAGGAATAAATTCCAATCGAAAATATCAAATTTAGCTCAAAAACCAAATTTGGTCAAAACCCGACCCCCTGGACCGCGTCCCAAAACTCCGAAATTTTTATACAAAATTGTTCTTCATCATCTCACGACTCCGTACATATAAAGAACACTAAAATCGGAGTTCGTTTGACCCCTCAAATCAATCCCTAAATGTCTCAAAATCTAAAGCCCTAAACCCACCTTATTCTACTGATTTTTATGAATTAATACTGAGATTATGTTCTATAATCAGCCATAAATGAGTTTTAATGATCAAAACACCTACCTCTATGAAGAACACTGATTTCCCTCTTCAAAAATCGCCCCTAAATCTCTCTGTCCATACAAAAATGGAGTAAAAAGGGTTTAGGTCGCGGAGGGTTTAATTATATATTGTCCAGTGATTTCTTCACTAGATCGCGGCAAAAGCCACGCGATCGCGGTTCACAGCAGCTCAACCTCACGCGATCGCAACCAAATGCATGCGATCCCGAAGACCCTTTGACCTCACCCCCACGCACCTGTCATGACCCTACGCGATCGCGATCGCGACCTAGCCCACGCGATTGCACTTCACCTTCTTCCAAACCTACGTGATCGCACTCCGATACACGCGATCGCGATGCACAATTTTTCCTGGCCCTCAGAGTGTTCTACGCGATCGCAGCCTTTGCCATGCGATCGCGATGCACAATTTTTCCTGGCCCTCAGAGTGTTCTACGCGATCGCAGCCTTTGCCATGCGATCGCGATGCACAATTCCCCGCTGCACAAAAACCAAAAAACCAGCTCTTCCTTTAAGTCTAAAAATGCCCGTTAACCACCCGAAATCAATCCCGAGCCCCTAGGGACCCCAACCAAACTTACCAACATATCCCATAACATCGTTCAAACTTTGTTGCACTCTCAAAACACCAAAACTAACATTAAAACACCAAAATTACATCGGATTCAAGCCTAAGGACTTTCAATTTTCTAAAATCTACCAATGATGTCGAAACTATCCAAAACAACTCCGATTGACCTGAAATTTTGCAGACACGTCCAAAATGACATTACCAAACTGTTCCAACTATCGTAATTCCATTCCGACCCCAATAGCCTGTTTTCCACTGCCGATCGGAAATCACCAAAAACTAATTTTCGACAATTCAAACCTAATTCTACACCGGACATCACAAAATTATTATGAACACACTCACAAGTCCCAAATCACCTAACGAAGCCATCCGAGCCATAAAGTCCGCATTCCGAGGTCGTTTACCAATAAGTCAACTCTTAGTTGACTTTTCTCATTTTAAGGTTATTTTTAAAGACTAAGTTACTGAATTCTCATTTAACCATTCCGATTTCAAGCCTATCAACTCTAACACATCAATAATAGAATAACCAATCCATGACAAGTCAATGACAGCAATAAAAATGCAAGTTCTACGTAACGAAGTACCGGGTCGTTACATTCTCCCCCACTTAAACATATCGAACGTGCCTAGAGCTGTTCCAACACCACCAAAATTTGTTGTGTAACCTTCCATGCACATATTCGGAGGTGATCCCACGTCACCCTAACCCATATAGGTCTATTAACACAACATAATTGAAATTTCATTATCAAATCCTGACCCATAAACATTAAAACCAAGTTTCCACTTCTGAAATAATTTACAAGTTCAAATTTCCATGACTATAAGCTGAAATAGCCTGAACACGCTGTATCAAACCATATTCGTAACCTAAGATGAAATCACATAATATACCGCGTGGCTCAACCACTCATAGCGATAACTCCTAACTACAATAGATGTTCAATCAACTCAATACCGGTACATACCATCCTATCAAACCATGCCTCGCTCTAACACTTCCACATACTGCCGATGATGAAATATACACGTATAAACCAGCAACCATTCGTCCGATCAGTACCGGTACCATCCAAAGCCATAACTTGTGTAACTTCTGCACTCAATAACCACATACCAAGAACTCAATTCATTAAATAAAGAAGACCCACACGAGAGGACTATCCTGCCACTAACACTTAACATTATTACATCCTGCTAAAATCCTGATACACATCGTGAAACCATATCGCCCAAATCCGACACCAAGGATCATACCTCTACCTAACTGAGTTGCAAAGAGTGATCCCATCCAATCGTTGGACCACATGACACACTCCAAGCCACCTTGCTCAAAATCAATAACCATGCGAAATTCGACATCAATTACTCAAAGTGCATTGGCATAACCACGGGGGAAATTGGACGATACAATGCCACCCGAACCAGAAAGAACATAACCAACACGTCTCAATCCTGCAACAGCTACTTACTTGCCTTACTCAAATCTCGCTATAAAGCCCCGATAGAACTACACCCTATGCACATATATAACCAACGATCACAACTCCTCGAAACACCGAAAGGTAACTCATAGACCACTCTGAAACACGAATAAGCTCAGTGAAAATCAAATGGTACATCCCTCAACAGGTAGATAACTCTCCAAAGGTTCATAATGACTGAATCATGACATATACTAACACCTGACTAGCTTTGCTCGCATCCTCGTAGTTCACAACTACAAAATAATCAGTTCATGGAAACTCCCAGTCTCAAAATCCATGAACCGCACCAATTACCATATCTGATCCCAATTCTACCACTAAATATATAGCATGCCCCTAATACTTTATCATTTCACGAGGGATACCCCCATAATTCCTCTATGTCACCAAGAAACCTTGAATATCCGCAGTCGATCCAATAAGAGAGCGTCGTAACACCAATGAAGCATCCTTATTCCAACACATTGCCTTAAACACATTGTCCTTAATGAATGTATACTCTCATCCAGCCACCCAATAGTGGTATCCTTTACCTAATCATCTGAAACTGCCAGTTCTGACCTTCCTTCCAGAACTGAACCGTGACCTCACATATGCCACTCTCCATTATACACATAATACCGCATACACCGTGCAATCCTATGATAAATATGAGAACTTCATGTTCCCTTCCTAGCCACAAACAACTACGTACCCAACTAGCCAAGAACTTTCCATTTGATCCCATCTAGAAGCAAAATCACTATACATCACATGGCCCTCACGCTAGTGGAAAATATACATCTCTAACCGTGGTAGAAACCATCAAGACCTCTTCGAATCCCATTAGTACAACACCAAACCGGCAAGACTGAATCCTTATAACTCAACCACGCTACGCATGCCACCAAGCCAAGAGAATTGCCAAGAAACACCTGTAACAACTCATTACTTCATAACACCCACATAACTAATCATATCCCTTATCATCCCGATCCGACCTACTACCAAGCTGTCCAATTTATTCAAGTTCCTTCTAACTCATCTTCGAATTGATACCTCTTCTTGCCCTAATACCACAATTCTCAATCCAGACTCACCACACGAAACTCGAGTATAACATAGACCGTCTTAGGCTCATAAGCCGCTGAATACTCTCTCGATTATCCCCAAATGCACCACAATAGAAATACTTACCCTGAAGAGACTTCCTGCGAATTTAAAGTCATTACCTTCACTTCCCTGATACTGATGGATAGAATCCATGATAATGAAAATACACCACAAGATTTGACACCTTAAAGATCCTCGATCGCTACATATAACCTTGATTCCGTCTGAACCATTCTCGAACGTCATTTACTCTATGCAATTTTAATTACACTAACCAAGTAAATAGAACGACCTGACCTCGCTTGCAATCCACATACTAGGAAAGTAATCCACACCTTTGAAGCAACAATCACACTCATACATTGCACACTTTACACTTACCAGTACAACTCCATCATACAATGAATTCCACTATCCGTAAAGTACATTACAACTTGTATCGAAGAAATTTCCATCACCCGAGTTATTCCCAGACTCCACCTCTGTACGTTATAACTGATTCACCAACATACCTCGAACTGAAACCAATACAACACATAATCCTGTAATCAACTTAACGTTAGCGGACTCCCCCACTTGGCTCAAAACCTAAGATCAAGACAAACAATAACTCATGATGCCCACACATTATCACTGCCACCGTACTGTGGTGGGATTCAACTAAATCTTTCATACGCTCATATGACCCAGACCATCTAACCCTCAACTCGTATACAATTCTTTTATTCACCATTGTAATGATCATGCCAACTCCCACAAGAGAACTAAACTCAAATTACAAAATACATCATTTACTGATAGAAAAGAACTTGCTACAGATAAACATAAGGGTCACACACCTTAAGACAACCCGCAGAAGATACCCCTACCTGCTTAATCTCAAAATATTATCTCCCTATACACTTCCAAAAATCATAGCCATCACGCAATTACTATACCTTCCTACATTAGAACACAACTACTGCCTGCCCCCAAGACATCCCATTTAGTGGTATAAGAACCTGAAGCTGATGGTAGTACTAACACTGGGGCTGTGGTCAAGGAAATTTTGAGCTTCTGGAAGCTCTACACACACTCGTATGACCACTTGGATACCTTCACTGGACACCACGTGTTCCAAGAATGCTACTGAACTGAGCCAAAAATTCACACTTGGAGAACTTCGCACAAAGCTTCTCCTCCCTATATCCTTGTAATACCATCATCAAATGCCGAGTATGTTATCTCTGGCTACGAGAGTACGGCAGGATGCCATCAATAAATACAATAACAAAGGAGTTATAAAGCGGCTGAATACACCGACAATCATACACATAGACGTTGTTGGGGCATTGGTCAGCTCAAAAGACATCACAGGAACTTAGAACATAACAGGAAAACCCATTTCACTCCACAACTAAACTACACGAGAGGTCCTTCAATACTCATAACTCGAAGCCATATTCTAACTCAATACAGAAGTCAAATAATCAATGGTTCTTGCCAAATCTCCCGCCAATTCATTTTGGTCACAATCAAACAACCTGAATACATCTAACTATCTGATCACACTCACCATGTAGTCATCTAGTCACAAAGGTCCATCAATAAGGACACAAACGGACATATAAGTCCCTCAACACATGTGCTCACCCAAATGAAATCTCAACACTCAAGCCACAGACAAAATCTGGCCTCAAGTCCCTCTGACTGACCCATTATTAACATGTTAAAAATCACATATCACCCATGGAAGACACAAGACGCCGATGCACAACTTATACCAAGCGCTCACGTGCGCATTCGAATACATGAAAGGAGTTCAAAGAGTTACGCTTTGGATGAATAAAATGGATTCGCACAACAACAATTCAAGAATGTGGAATGTTTCCTAAGCGTTCTGCAGACTCTCGAAGATAAGTACAGACGTCTCTGTACCGATCCGCAAGACTCTACTAAACCTGCTCATGATCGTTGAGTCTTATGCAACCTAGAGCTCTGATACCAACTTGTCACGACCCCAAATCCTAACAGGCCGTGATGGCGCCTATCGTGGAACTAGGCTAGCCGACCATCACCTTCCTACGCATTTATTCAATTATAAAAGTTCACAATTATGTAATAAGCAGCAACCATAGCATAGGATAATGTAATTAAGTCTTAGCGTTCCAATAATAGTCTAACAACTCTAAACAAAACCTCCCAAGACTGGAGTCAATAGTCATGAGCATCTAAGAATAAATAAATCTAACTCTGCTAAAACTATAATATATGTCTCTGGATAAAACGCTAAAACTAAATAAGGAAGGGAAATGGAGAAGCTGTGGACACTGGACAACTACCTCGAAATCCCGTATCTGCTGCTAACGAACTGAGACAGCTACTGCTCCGGGTCGTCACCTGGATTTGTGCACAGAGGCACAGGGAGTAATGATGAGTACGCCAACTCAGTAGTAATGAAAATAAATCATAGTCTGAGAATTTCAAAACACACAGTACAGATACACAATTTCACAAAACCAGTAAAACACCAAGTCACCATTAGTATTCAACAATTAATAAGTTCGAAATTAGTTTCTAGAAATCCTTTAAAAACAAGTTTAATATCAGTAAATTCATCATAAAACTGCCCCTCGGGCTAAAATCATTTATCATAACCATTGCCCATCAGGCATCCTCACCATCACTCAATATCAGCCCATCAGACATCCTCACAGTCACTTAGTAACAGCCCATCAGGCATCCTCACAGTCACTCAGTATCAGCCCATCAGGCATCCTCACAATCACTCAGCATAATCCCCGCGGGCATCACTCATTAGGTACTTGTGCTCACTAAGGATTTGTACAGACTCCGGAAGGGCTCCTACAGCCCAAGTGCTATAACAAGCCACATCATGGCATAAATCACTCACAATATAGGCCCGCAGGCTCACTCATACCATAGCATCCTCACAATATAGGCCCGCAGCCTCACTTAGTAATACACTCTCAATTTTCCCTTCAGGCCATAAATATACTGGGTTCTTGACCCAAAACAGTGTTTCATTTTTCAATAAATAATATCAAAATACTCTGAGTGTCAAAATAATTTATCAGGAAAAGACTGAGTGAAAAATCATAACATATCAGTGAGGAAAATATAGTAACACAACCCCCAAGGGGAAAAAAGATCGGCACTAGGCCCCAAACACGGCTTACAGCCCAAATCATATCATAATATAATAATACTAATTAAGCATAGGCTTAAAAGTCGGTTTAGCAACTCAATAGTCGCCTAAATAGGAAGATATTTCCAAATTTTCAACCTTTCCATTTCAAAACCCGTGGAAGGGTGCATAGTCTGGGGTTTCATACCCTCAGGACAAGATTTAAAGACATTACTTACGTCAAAACTAGCCCAGAAACTATTCCGAAACATGCTTACCTCTCGTATCAACTTCCGAAGGCTCCAAATCTATCAAGTTCAGATTTTTATCATCAATTTATGCTTATGGAATAAATTCCAATCGAAAAATATCAAATTTAGCTCAAAACCCCGAATTTTGTCAAAACCCGACCCTCGGGCCCGCATCCCGAAACTTAAAAAATTTTATACAACGCTTTTCTTCATCATCTCACGATTCCGTACATATAAAGAACACTAAAATTGGAGTTCGTTTCATCCCTCAAATCAATCCCTAAATGTCTCAAAATCTCAAGTCCTAAACCCACCTTATTCTACTGATTTTCATGAATTAATACTGAGATTATGTTCTATAATCACCCATAAACGAGTTTTAATGATCAAAACACTTACCTCTATGAAGAACACTGATTTTCCTCTTCAAAAATTTCCACCAAAGCTCTATGTCCGTACAAAAATGGTGTAAAAAGGGTTTAGGTCGCGGAGGGTTTAATTTTATACTACCTAGTGATTTCTTCACTGTGATAGCGGCAAAAGCCACGCGATTGTGGTTCACAGCTGCTCAACCTCACGCGATCACAACCAAATGCACACGATCGCGAAGACCCTTTGACCTCACCCCCACGCGCCTGTCATGACCCTACGCGATCGTGATCGCGAACTAGCCCACGCGATCGCACTTCACCTTCTTCCAAACCTACGCGATCGCACTCCGATACATGCGATTGCGATGCACAATTTTGCCTGGCCCTCAGAGTTTTCTACGCGATCTCATCCTTTTCCATGTGATCGCGATACACAATTCCCTGCTGCACAAAAACCAGAAAACCAGCTCTTCCTTTAAGTCTAAGAATGCCCGTTAACCACCTGAAATCAATCCCGAGCCCCTCGGAACCCCAACCAAACTTACCAACATATCCCATAACATCGTTCAAACTTATTTGCACTCTCAAAACACCAAAAATAACATCTACACACCAAAATTACATCGGATTCAATCCTAAGAACTTTCAATTTTCTAAAATCAATCAATGATGCCGAAACTATCCAAAACAACTTCGATTGACCTGAAATTTTGCAGACACATCCAAAATGACATTACCAACCTGTTCCAACTTTCGCAATTCCATTCTGACCCAGATATCCAATTTTCCACTGCCGACTGAAAATCACCAAAAACTAACTTTCGCCAATTCAAGCCTAATTCTACACCGGACATCACAAAATTATTCTGAACATACTCCTAAGTCCCAAATCACCTAACGAATCTATCCGAGCCATAAAATCCAACGTCCGAGGTCGATTACCAATAAGTCAAATTCAGTAACTTAGTCTTTAAAAATAGCCTTAAAATGGTCAGTTGACTTTTCCCATTTTAAGGCTATTTTTAAAGACTAAGTTAATGAATTCTCATTTAAGCATTCCGATTTCAAGCCTAGCAACTCTAACACATCAATAATAGAATAACCAATCCATGACAAGTCAATGACAGCAATAAAAATGCAAGTTCTACGTAACGACATACCGGGTCATTACAAGTCCCAATTGGGATAGGTGTTTTGCATCGAGTTGGATTGATTGGCTCCGTAGTGCTATTGTGAGGGACGTTCCATTCAGTTGTTGTTGGGATTATTTGTGTTCTTGAATGATTTCTGAGTTACTCTTCCTTGCTACGAGGAGTTGTGATTCGTTGGTTTTAGGCACACAAGGTGCGATTCTATTGTGGTCTTATAGCGGAACTTGAGTGAGATAAGTAATCGGGTATTGCAGGATTGAGGCGTATTGGTTATGTTCTTTCGGGTTTCGTGTGGCATTGTATCGTCTGATTCTCCGAGGTTATGTTAATGCACTTTGAGTACTTGATGTCGAATTTCACGTGGTTATTGATTTTGAGCAAGGCGGATCGAGGTATATAACATGGACCAGCGTTTGGATGGGGGTCATGCATTGCAGCGAAGTTATGTTGAGATATGATCCTTGTGTGTTTGATTCGTGTGTTTGGTTCTGCAGTGTGTGAGGATTTCTTCGCATTGCGTTTTGGTAATACCCCTTGATCTTGCGGGATGGTTCTCTTGTTTGATGTCATTTTCCATGTTTGAGTACATTTAGAGTGGTTGCTTATTGGTGCACGGATTGCATGGGTTGTGGCTTTAATCTGTATTGATGCGTCATGTCACTAGAGTGGTTGTGTGGATAAGATGAGGTCATCGAACCTAGAATGGGTGCTATCGGATCTGGTTGCGGTATATTTGGGAGGATATCGATGTTGATCGGCTTAGAAATTTTGCTATAGTTCCTATCGAAGGAGAGGGAGTTCCACGACTTGTTGAACCGACGAATGGTTATGGGTTTCTTCGTGTTTCTTTCATCATTGGCAATATGTGAAGGTGTTAGAATGTGTCTCTGTTTGATAATAGGTTTACTAACGGAATTGGGTTGTCCTGAGCAACTACTGTGATTGTGAATTTTCGCTATGAGTGTCTGAGTTATGGGCCATATCGTGTGATTTCATTTTGAGTTATGGCTATGGTTGGATACAGCTTATTCAGACTTATACAATGTGTGGATGCATGATTCTGATCTTATAGAAAAGTTCGGATGTGGAAATTGGACTCTAAGGCTTATGGGCTAGGTTGGATGAAGAAATTTCAGATGTATTGTGTTATTTGTTCTATGCGCGACAGGGTGACATGGGATCACCCCCGGTTATGTGCATGGTAAGGTTACGCGGCTGTTTGATGGTGTTGGAGAACAACTCTTGGCACGTTCGAGGACGAAAATGTTTAAGTGGGGGAGGATGTAACGACTCGGCCGGTCGTTTCAAGAATTATAGCCCTGATTCCCTCATTTATGCTTCCTTATGTATTATTCAGCCTTATAGTGTTGTACCGGGTTGGTTGGTTCGTGTCCGGAGTGATTTTGGAGTGGAATGAGACACTTAGTCTCTTATTAAAAGTTTAAGTTAAAAAAATCAATCGGATATTGGCTTATGAGTAAACGATCTCAAATTTGGATTTTATGGTTTGGATAGCCCTGTTAGGTGATTTTGGGTTTTGGACGTGACCGGAATGTAATTTGGAGGCCCGTGGTAGAATTAGGCTTGAATTGGAGAAATTGGAAACTTGGTGATTTCTGGTCGACAGTGGAAAATTTGATATCGGAGTCGACATGGAATTCCAGGAGTAGGAGTAGGTTCGTAGTGTCATTTGTGACATGTGTACAAAATTTGAGGTTATTCGGACGTGGTTTGGTAGGATTCGGCGTCGTTGGCGAATTTCGGAAGTTTAGAAGTTCTTAGGCTTGAATCCGAGGTTAATTTGGCATTTTGATGTTGTTTTGAGTGATTGAAGGCTCGATTAGGTTCGTATATTGGTGTGTGACTGGTTGGTATCATTGGTTGAGGTCCCGAGGGCCTCGGGTGTGTTTCGGGTGATTTAACAGATTGAATTTTTGAGTGGAAGTGTTGTTTTTCTGGTGTCTTGAACTGCTGGTATTTTTCCACACCTACAGATGGGGAGACGCAGGTGCGCAAGAGAGGGCCGCACCTGCGAGCCCGCAGGTGCGGAAGCTGGTCAAATTAGTGGATTCCGCAGGTCCAACCTGTTGGACCGCATGTGCGGTCGCGCGGATGCGAATTTGGGGCCGTAGGTGCGAGATGCCTGGGCAGAAGGTATAAAATCCACACTTCACGATTTTTTGGTCATTCTTCACAATTTCTATCCGGATTTGGATCTTTTTAGAGAGTTTTGAAGAGGGAATCAAGGGGGTTTTCATTGAGGTAAGTTACTTGGGCCTAATACTCGTGATTATGGTAATTTTTAGTTGTTTAAGCATGTAATTAGTGAAGATTAGGGATGAAATTAAAGGGATTAGGGCTTGGAAATTGGAGAGTTTAATTTGGGGATTTGACGGACCAAATGAGGTCGGATTTTGATAAATTTTGTATGGTTGGACTCGGGAGTGAATGGGCTTTCTATTTTTGTAACTTTTGTTGGATTTCAAGACGTGGGCCCGGGGCCGGGTTTGAGCCGAGTTTAGGATTTTTGTCTAAGTTGATAGTTTTTAATGTGGAATTCATTCCGTTAGCGTATATTAATGATAATACACTGATTTTGATTAGATTTGGAGCATTTGGAGGCTGAGTCGAGAGGCCAGAGCATCGCGCGTTAGAGATTTATCCGGTTTGAGGTAAGTAATGATTGTAAATCTAGTCCTGTGGGTATAAAGCCCGGATTTCATATCACTTTACTATTTTGAGGTGACGCACATGCTAGGTGACAGGCGTGTGGGCGTGCACCGTTGGGGATTAAGACTTGGTCCGTCCCGTAGCAACTGTAGAGTTACATATTTTGCTTGAAACAGTATAATATCTATGTGTAGAGTTGTATATGTGTTTGGGCCTTGTGCCAGTACTGATTGGACCCTCAGGAGCATTTTCTTACTATCCTCTCACTATTTTTTATTTGAAATCTATACTCAGTCGTTATTATACCTATTTACTGCATAACTCAGCTTAGATGCATATAAATGTTATTTTTAGGCTGAGTTCCCTGTTTTTACTGAAATGTACGAGTGGCTTGAGTGGTTTATGACTGAGTGAGGCCGAGGGCCTGATTTGTGAGGGATATTATATGGGATCAGGCTGCACGCCGCATAATGTTTATTATAGGCCGAGGGCTTGAGTAATTGATGCCATGATTTGGCTTGATATAGCGTTTGGGTTGAAGGAGCCCCTCCGGAGTCTGTACACACCCCAGTGAGCGCAGGTACCTACTGAGTGCGAGTGCCGAGTACCGAGTTCCGAGTGATGAGTGACTGGGAGGCATGAGTGATAGTGAGGTATGCCCGAGGGGCTGTTACGAGTGATTGTGAGGTATGCCCGAGGGGCTGTTTATGAGTGATTGTGAGGCTTGCCCGCGAGGCTGTATACGAGTGATGTTTTTTCCCGAGGGGTTGTTTATGATTTTCATTAGTTTTACTCTATTTTGCATTGAACATCTGTTGAAACTGTTGAGAAATATATTTAACTGATTTTTCTTTGAAACTAGATTTTAAAACGAGACGATTTGACTCAGATACTGATTTGGAAGCATGTTGTTTCACTGATAATTCATACTGTGATCTTTACGTGTTTTACTGCTCGTCACTACTGCTCAGCCTTTATTTATGGTTGTTACTTACTGAGTTTGCGTACTCACGCTACTCCCTGCACCTTGTGTGCAGATTCAGGTATTTTCTAGACTCGGTTAAGGCTGTTGGTTACTTTGGATGTAGATTCTCGGAGTTAGCAAGGTAGCTACATAGAGATCGCAACCTTGCTTTCCTCCTCCTTTATCTTCCCTTAGTTGTACTTGATTAATCCCACACGATGTTAGTCTTGATATTTACGGACAGTTGTAGTAGTTGCTCATGACTAGTGACACCCGATGTCGGGCCTTTATTTCCACATTTTCTTTGATTTGAATTTCTTATTAAAGATTTATTGTTAAATAGCTCAAAATTTATTTTTGAAAAATGAAATATTGCATTGTTTTGGTAGTGAGTCGTCTGGCCTAGTACCATGATAGGCACCATTACGACTTGGTAGTTTGGGTCGTGACAGATTTCTAGGAATTCAGCTTGAGTATATGTGCTCCTAGATCATTTCGGGTCTCCTCCGTATTAGTTTGATAGAAATAATAGATAAGATAAGACCTTCGTGTTCTTGTGACTTACTGGGTGATGCTATGTTATTAGCTTGTTATTTATAAATTGGTAAAACTCTTTATGAGTTGTGAAAAGAGTATTTGATTAACCTGAAATGTTTGAAAAGTGTGGGGGGCGAAGTATCCTGCCCGAGTTATGTAGCCTAATCCAAAGAAGAGAAAAAACTTAGGAAAAATTGTTTGTCAAAATTATAACGAGGCCTTACAAAATTGAGATTTTTCGTAGCAATTTATGTTGGAAGATTAAAAAAAAATGTTGTGCTTTTGACTCGGAAAAATTATTTTGCTACGGGTCTTTTAGTTGTTTGAATGAAAAACTCGTTAAATTATGACCTGTTTCCTACTAATTTGAGATATTCCCATAGAAGTCAAAGTTGCTTCTATATTTAGAAAATTTTACTTTAGTATTATAGTATTGAAGATACTAAAAGTTAAAATAAAATTCTTATGTGTGACAAAAAAAGTAAGAACTTTCCTTCTTATTTTCTTCTATTGCGGTGGGTTTATTTTGTTAATCTTTGTTGTTTCGGCTTCTAGTTATACTAGAAGAGCTTGTTAAATCCTGAGGAATACACCTAATTTATTTATCACAGTATTGGCAAAATAGCCTTAAGGACAGTATCTTTGACACGCCTCAAACTAAATCTTATTCACCATAATCTATTATTTTTCCAACAGTTTTAAACTTTCCTTGCTCCTGCTTTGCATACTACTTGCTGACATAGTTACTTTGTTTAAAACCTCTTTAAGTTGGTGATAAAAATTATTTGGTATTTTTTAATAAAAAAATTGATTTGCATTTTTAGCTAAATAACCTACATGCAACTACACTTTTTCTACGGAAATGATCTTTAAAAAACAACAGAAACACGTCAATTATTAAGAGGGAGTGAAAAAAAATGAAATAAAAATTTTAAAGGGAAAAAGAAGAAAAAGTTAAAAGTGTTATAAAACAATAAAAAGTAGAAGAATAGTATTGTAGAGAAAAGTAGGGCGAGATAATTCTTATTGATTTTGGGATAAATTATAATGGAATATAACCATTTATTTATAGGGGAAAAGTGACTTAGCCACCAAATAACAATCCCTAAAATCTCTCTAAAATATAGAGATTCACCATAAATAAAATACTATTTATAACACTCCCCTTGGAATGTCTATTCAACAGATAATGTGTCTCGTTAAAACCTTAACTAAAATAAAACTCAGTGGGAAAGAAATTCTAGAAAAGAAAAAAGAGTACACATATATAATAATACGCCTTTTGGTTGCCTCATTAAAAATCTTGCAAGGAAAACCTAGTGGGACAAAACCTTGTAAGGGAAAAAGAGTACAACGCATATTAAATCCCCCTGATGAGAACATCAATTCACATCCTTGAGCATCGCATCCCAATCTTATGCACTAGCTTCTTGAAGGTTGACATCAGTAGAGATTTGGTGAATAAATCAACCATATTATCACTTTAATAAATATGTTGCACCTTGAAATCATCATTCTTATATATATAATATCTTCATATAATGTCGTGGAATTGCCTTTTCAGTATCTCTAAAGAGGGAAAAAAATTTCGCTATCACATTATCATGCTTATAGTTATAGCAAGATACATATGTGCACAAATTGCACGTACAATGTGGTACTTCAGGATCAAGAACTATATATGCTTTAAGAAATTTAAATTTTTCATGGATTGTCATATAAGTAAAAATATATAAGCCATATGAATGAACTTTAGATGCATATCAAGTTTTATATCATGCTAGACATATAAGATAGATAAAGACGATTGCACACACCATTAATTTTATACTTTCAACTGTTTGAACTACATGTCTTTCGTATGAAACTAAACTCTACTTGAATTGTTTCTCCAGACTTAAGATCCTCATATATATTTAGCGATATTATCTATATTGTCGACAAATATTTTATATCGGTTCCAACCTCCTTATTTTCTTATAGACATAACATAGAGATCTCTTCATTCATATATTCAGGTACCTAATTTTATGAAGTGTTATGTCATGTGATCTTCTAGATCACTTGTCTCCTTATTATGATCATTTTGATCATTTGCTCATCTTCTTTATCAAGAAGTTTATTTGAAACCAATTTGTCTATAAGCTTTAAGCATACCATAGACTTTGTCCTTCTAGGACTAATTCTAATATGAGCATTTTCAGTGAGAATATAGTTACTTTCTTTGGGTCAGCAAATGCGTCTGGCATGCTTTGCAATATATTGTAGATGAATTATCTTTTTATGAACTTCAAAGTTCATATTATCTTATTCGAGGATCGAGATCTATTAATAATAATTCATTTCATGTAACTTTTTCTCAATTGTTTATATTGTCTCCCCCTCATGTTAGAAACCTAACTTTCTTCCTCAATTTGGGAACCCATCTTTGTGCATTATGGTGTTAATCAAATATACACCGCAAATCATAAATAATAAGATGAAATTATTTGGTTCCTGACCCTGATCCAGTTGTTAGGAGAGAATGTAATATACCTTCGTGTATAACATATATCAAACTAATATAGATAACTTTGTTCTCATAAGCAATAGTTTAGCTATTAAGTGAATGCAGTCAATAAATCGTTTTGCTAAACCAGTTGTGATGTAACCAACTTATCAAGATGAACCGTCTTGAATAGAAAATCTGACAATGATGCTCTAAATTAAATTATTTAACAAGTTACCGCACAAACACCAGGTTGCTGGTTAATAATAATCGCACTGTAATCATCTCATAGATGCATCTTATGTGGTATACATGATAGGTGAGTTGACCCATATTCACCGTTGATAAATTTCAGAATTCAAGGGATTCAATCCCAATTTTAGTTGGTATAATAATCGCAAGAACAAGAAAAATAAGAGAATTCGTAAAGAACTTTCTTGTTCTTTAATATTTATCCATGTGAATTCTCTTTTATTTTTCCACATCATACTTAAATAAACATGGCTAAAATCAATTATGCCAACTGGATAAATTATCAGTATTTATAAACCTCGGGTTTATACTATGACGTGTGCAATTATTAATAAACTCCAAGTTTATTGTGGCATTCTTTTATTTATGTAGTGCAAACTGGAGAATAAATCGGGTAACTTTTCACATACATATTACCCTGCTACAAGTTGTAGTAATGGAAGATATTAACTCTTTTCTTTATTTATAGTCCCAATATAACCAACCGCTTGTGCAAATACTTTAGAAATTGAATAAGTTTCTTTGAAACTTACTACGACACAATACATTATTGATAATCAATTTTATTTCTCCAAAGTAGTATAATTGGCTCTTCTAGACCTTTCAATTAATCTTGTACTACCACATATTCATCAAAATCTATATAGTGAATATCACTTTCAAGGAGAAAGTTATACAATTATGCTCATGGTCAATATCATCATAGGCAAGATATGTTACTTCTATTACTTTTGCCCTGTAATAATCACATTGCCATAGTATTTTGGCATAATCACAATAGGTACGTGATCAATGACCATTCATGACATAATAATGAAATTATTTTCTTATTTCATCTTAAACCTCCTTTTAGAGGTGAGCTTGGTATATTCACTACCACTAGCACGTTCATATTCTTCCAAGAATGAATATGTATTCATAAATCAGATGTTGTCACATTCACATCATGAATGGACCATAATCATCTATATGTGCTTTACAAAATTTCATGTCAAATCGATGACAAATATTACTTTCAAAGAGTGAAAGATTATTTTGAGAATTCTTATTATTCTCATTATCACAATGATGGCGATTATAATTTCGTATATTGCCACGTCCACATTCATTGATACCTTCACAGTAATAATTTTGTCTTCTTTCAGACTTATCATATATTGCTTTCACATTTTCTTAAAGGGAATGAGAATGAAGCAAATTCAATGGGACGGGTTTCCACTTCTTTGCCCACAATCATACATGAATTTGATCATGACAGGACATAGAAATTTTACCACTTCGGGTGGTTATAATTTCTTGCAAAACTATAAGAGTTATAATCAAAGTTTATTGTCTTTGCTTGCATTTAAATCAAATTATAGAATTTCAAGAATTTAAAACAGAAAAATAAAGTAAAATACTTACCTTAAATCTAGAATTTAATCATGAACTTCCTTCATGGAATAATTGACAATCATTATACTCAATCCCAAAGCTTTTACTCAATTGGTTAGAGTCTCATGCTTATAACGTATTATAAAACAATAAAAGAAGAAGAATAGTATTGCAGAGAAAAGTAGGGAGAGAGAATTTTTATTGATTTTGGGATAAATTACAATGGAATATAATCCTCTATTCATAGGGAAAAAGTGAAGTAGCCACTAAGTAACAACCCCTAAAATCTCTCTAAAATATAGACATTCACCATAATAAAATATTGTTTGTAACAAAAAGAGAAAAGACAAAGGTTGCATTTTCCCTAATAATTGTTGCATTCAATTCCTCTCATTAAGAACCATTTTACTTTTCCCACTTTCTCCGTTTATATCACTTCTAATCTTCATTGCAACTAAAACCTGATAGAGAATGGAAGTTGCTGAGACCCCAATAGGTTCTCTCTTTAATTTGTCTCTCTTTAAGTGTAGGTGTTGTAAACTCTATTCCCCTTTTCAATAAGTTTCCAAATAATTAACTTCTATTTACTAAGAAATTAAGGATTAGAAAATTTAATAAGTGAAGCGAAGATAACTGAATGGCAAACATAGTGATATAAGTATTCCAAAATCATAAAGTCTATTAGTTTGTGCATCAAAACCTGGTGTCACAAGTGTATAAGCAACTAGTAGAATATACAAAACTCTAACTACTGTCTGAATATAAAGTAGACAGAATGTTGATACAAAAGAGAGACTCTAGGGGCTGCAGAATGGCTCAGGAAGCAGCTCACCACTAGGCCTCGGGATATCTGGGATGCGCGTCGGTAGGACCACCAGATGCACTTGCCTCAGATCCTGCACGCTTATCGCAGAAGTATAGTGTGAGTACATAAATAACATATACCCAGTAAGTATCAAGTATAACCTCCAAGAAGTAGTGACAAGGGTCGACTTTTGACACTTACTATGGGCTAACAACAGATAACAATAATAACTCATTAACAAGCAAAAACAAATAATTCCCTCACAATTTAATAAGTTTCCAAGTGATTTCCTTTCATCACTAATTTTAACCTCACAAGCCGAAAAAAAAAAATCAAGTACGATTAGGCTCCAAGTATTATTAAGCACGATTTATGTCGAGCTCGTACGACCCGATCCAGAATAATGTGTACACTGTCGAGGATCGTGCGGCAGGAACCATAGATGCATCTATCTACTTCCGAAGTGTCTGGCCTGCTCCAGAAGAAGAGAAGATACTTTATAAGCATTTGACTTAACCGTTATTACAGGCTAATATAAAATGTAATGCAAATTTCATTAACGGTCTTTCACAATTTATTTAACAAGTTCTAATATAATTTAGGCACGTTAATTAACAAGTAGGGTGCAAACATTTCAAGTAGTTCATGATTTGGGTCCTAAAATTACCCAGACAAAGCATAATAGCAGCGACGCACGACCTCTCGTCACCTCATACGTACGTAGTCCCCACAATTAGAAGCAAACATTAATTTAACTCACATATGTGGTAAATTCTCTCTTACAAGGTTAGACAAGAGACTTACGTTATCTTAAGACTTGCTTTCCGGCCTCAAATTCACTCTAAAGCCTCAACTAAGTGCCGAACAGTCCAAAACTATTCAAATGTTATATAAATTAATGAATACATGTTTATAAGTTCATATTCTAACTATTACAGTGATTACGCAACCCCAATTGAATGGTTACTAAAATTCATCCTCGGGCCCACGTGCTCAGATTCCGAAATTTTCGAAGAAAATTGTTACCCGTAATTGCACGAACTCAAATATATAATGTTTCACTCAATTACATAATCATTTTCGTGGTTAAATAACTTAGGTTTTTCATCTGAACTCATAATTTTCACAAATTTACATGTTAAAATATACCCATAACCTATGTATTTAACTTGCATTAGATAGAATTTACTACCTCTAAGTTGTTATGTCAATACCTCTCTCAAGAATCTCCAAAATCAAATGGACTCAAAAATGGCTGAGTCCCGACTTAAATGAAGCTCACTGCCTCCAGGACTTCCGCTTATGCGGCTCTACATCTGCAGAAAGGGCCTCGTAAATGCGGTCCTCCCCTCAGATAGCTCCCTCGCTTCTGCGACCAGCGGCTCACTTCTGCGACCAGCGGCTCGCTTCTGCGAGGCCGCTTCTGCTGTGAGCACGTCGCACGTGCGCCTTCCCCTACTTCTGCGATCACCTGCTTCACACCTGCGCTTCCGCAGGCGCGGTCATCCCCCCTACTTCTGCGATTCCTGGGCAACCTTTGATGGGCCGCTTCTGCACTTGATGGCTCGCTTCTGCGCTTGCTGGCTCGCTTCTGCGAGCTTGCACCTGCGGCTGGCCTTCCGCAGGTGCGATTGCACCAGAAGCTGGATGCTTCAATCATTTCCTCTAAGTCCAAAACTTGGTTCGCACCTCGTCCAATTAACACCCGGGGGCCCCGCCCAAAGATACCAACAAGTTTGAAATCATAAAACGGACTCGCTCGCACCCTCAGAACACATAAAACAATATCAAAACTAAGAATCACACCCCAAACAAAATTAAATTAACTTATGAACTTCAAGTTCTTCCATCTTACTCCGAACGCGTCGAAACATACTTAAACTACTCGGATTGACACTAAATTTTGCGTGCAAGTCTTAAATCATCATACGGAACTATTCCCAGGCTCAGAATCTCAAAAGGAATGTAGTAACACCAAATCCTACTCCGATTTGTCAATTGGGTTGAACCTTGGTGAAGTCTAACCCAAGCGACATGCCGGCATGATACCTCCGGAGCATAGACACGTGGAAAACTGGATGAATTCCTGATAGACTGGGAGGCAAAGCAAGCTCATAAGAAACCTTCCCAACTCGTCTCAACACCTCAAATGGGCCTATAAACCTTGGGCTCAACTTTCCCTTCTTCCCGAACCTCATGATTCCCTTCATCGGTGAGACCTTCAAGAGAACTTTCTCGCCAACCACAAACTATAAATCATGCACCTTCCGATCCGCATAACGCTTATGTTCGGATCGTGCTGTATGAAGTCGCTCCACAATCAACCACAAACTATAAATCATGCACCTTCCGATCCGCATAACGCTTATGTTCGGATCGTGCTGTATGAAGTCGCTCCTCAATCAACTTTATATTTTCCTAGGCATCCTTAACCAAATCAGTACCATTGTCACGACCCAAATTCCCAAATCACGAGATCGTGATGGCGCCTAACACAATACTTGCTAGGCAAGCCGATGTTAGAAATTTACTAACCATTTCCTTTTAAAGTTACTTAAACATGATAGAACAATTCAAAATAATATGAATCTAATACTTTCCACTAAATAACTCCATGAATACTAATAAAGGTCAATAATTAATCCGAACCACGAACTAAATATATAACTATAAAACTACCCTAGGGTCTGGTGTCACAATTCACGAACTACTAAAAATACTACAAATAATGGTTGAAAGAAGTATATATGTCTGTTTCGAATGAAATAAAACAGCGTCTATAAAGTAAAGAGAAGACTCCAGGAATATGCGGGCGCCAGCAGATCTACCTTGTGTCTCCGAAAGAAAATGCTTAGCTACTAAGATCTCCTAACTTCGGCAGGTACCTTGATCTGCACAAAAGAGTGCAGAGTGTAGTATCAGTACAACCGACCCCATGTACTGAGTAAGTGCTAAGCCTAACCTCGACGAAGTAGTGACGAGGCTACGGCGGGGCGTTAACAATATAACCTGCGAACAATATATATAATAAAGCAAGAAAGAAATAATAATAATAAACTCGATTACCAGTAACTTGCAATAGTAGATAAAAACAACTTGGATAACTCTTTTAAGATATCAACTGTAATCAACTCCTCAGATTTTCCAACTTTCAATTTAAATCACAATAACAATCAGAGTATGAAAATCTTTTTAATAAAACCATAGTTTTCCAAATCCTTATTTTTGAAAATTAGTAAAACATAATTCACCCTTATCGCTCCTTGTTGCGGTGCGCAACCCGCTCCCACCTATCCACCCTTATTGCTCCTCCCTATATATATCATCCTCATTTCTCCCGTTGCAGCGTGCAACCCGATCCCACCTGTCTACCCTTATCACTCCTTGTTGCGGCGTGCAACCCGCTTCCACCAGACATATCATATCAGTTTATTCATAAAAACTTTAAAAATTCAGGCCAAGCCTTTCACAACATTTTTATATCAACAGTTGTAAACAAAAGCTGTAAAACTCATAAACTTCATCAATTTTCATTTCATAACGAAGCCAGCCGGAATTTATATACATATTGTAACACTGACATCCAACTAAATCCTTATGTAACATAACAAAACCAAAAGAACAACCAACACGTCCAAAATACTTGAAACAATACTTAACAATAAGTTAACAAATCCAAATTGACATATAACCATCAATGATCATGAAACAATTAAGACCGGAAGCAAATAATTGAAAAACGGGTAAGGGACCATGTTCAACAATAATTTAGTGGTGCATAGATACTCGTCACCTCACCTATACACCACACACATGCAAATTCACATAGCATTTAAGTGGGGATTCCTATTTTCTCAAGTCAAGGTTAAACCAAGCATTTACCTCGATTTCGCAAGCCACTCACTGCTCAATTACCGCTTTTCCTTTCAAATTTGCCTCTAACCCGCTTGAATCTAATCATAATTAGTTTAATATCATTAATTTATGCTAAAGGAACTAACTTTATTGAAAAATCATTATTTTCCTAAGTTTTCTCAAAAAAAGTTAAAACCCGACCTCGGGCCCGCTTGGTCCAAACTCGGGGTTCGGACCAAATTCCGTTTACCCATTCAAACCCGAACCCGAATATGCAATTAGTTTCGAAATCCGACCTCAATTTGAGGTCAAAATGCCATTTTTATAAAATTCCCCAATTCTACTAAAACCCTCAATTTTTACCATGAAAATTCTTGATTTTGAATTGAAAAGTGATGAAAAGCAATGAGTAATTGAAAGACAAGAGTTTAGGATTGATTACCAACACCTTGGGGACGAATTTGTGTGAAGAAAATCGCCTCTAGGTCTTTGTAGTTCGAAAATTGGTGAAAATAGGTTCTGCCCGTTTTAAAAATCTGATTTTATATGACTGGGCAAGCCTTCATCACGTTCGCGATGGCCTGCCGCGTTCAGGATAGATCAGGCCCAATGGCCTTCGCGTTCGCGAGGCATTGAACGCGTTCGTGTAGAACTAGGACCAGTGGCCTTCGCGTTCGCGACCAGGTGGCCGCGTTCGCATAGAGCAAGTAGGCTCCCCCTCCCCCAGGTCCATTTCTACATCGCGTTCGCGATGGCGTTGGCGCGTTCGCGAATGGTACTACCCCCAGTGCTTCGCGTTTGCGTCCAACTCCTCGCGTTCGTGAAGAAGGATTTCTCCCTCAGACATTTTTACTCTCCGTGTTCGCGAGAGAAGCTTAGCGAACGTGCAGGTCAACTTGTCAGTTGACCAAAAAACAACAAAACAGCAGAGAATTCTAAGTGTAAAACATCCCGTAGCCTATCTGAAACTCACCCGAGCCCTTGGAGCTCTAAACCAAACATGCACGCAAGTCTAAAAATATCATACGGACTTGCTCGTGCGATCAAATCATGGAAATAACATTTAAAACTATGAATTTAAGCTCAAAACTCATCATTTTTCTCAAGAACACTCAACTTTCACTATTTCTCAACCGGACGTTCGAATCACGTCAAATCAACTACGATTCTTATCAAATTTCACAGATAGGATGTAAACATCATAAAAAACCTGTATCGAGCTCCGGAACCAAAATTCAGGCCCGTTACCAACGGTTTCAAACTTAATTCATTTCTTTATTTCATTAGAAAATCCAACAAAACAATTTCTTTCAAAAATTGATTTCTATAGGGTTCTCGGAATTCAGTTTCGGGCATACGTCCAAGTCGCATATTTTATTGCGGACCTTCCGGGATCGTCGGAACACAGATCCGGGTCCGTTTACTACAAATGTTGAACAAAGTCGACAAAAACCAAGTTTTAAATTCCAAAAATTTTTATTTCTCATATTTTCACATAAAGCTTTCTGGTTTCACGCCCTGACTGTGCACGCAAATCGAGATAATTAAAATTAATCTTTTTAAGGCTAATGAGCCTGGGATGGAGTCTTAATTTATAAGATGATCCTTTGGGTCATCACAACCATACAACTTAGTGTTGTAGGAGGCATTTGGATAAAAAAGAAATTGAAAAAAAAGTAGTTTTGAATTACGTTGAAAAAAAGGTATGAAAGTTGAAATTATGTTTTGATATATATTATACTTACAAAAATATTACAGTTTTGTAGTTAGAAAAAATATTTTCAAAAATTTATAAATTTTTATGGAAAAATACGTTTTTAAAAAAAAGGGGGAAAGGAAAGAGATTTCCCCCCATTCATATCCCATAAGTTAGGTGCCATGTTTGCAGGGATGCTCATAAAAATCCGAAAAATCAAAGCAAACTAACTAAAAAACCAATATTTTTTCGGTTTGGTTTTGGTTTGATTTTTCTTTAGAATTTTAAAAACCGATTAAATTTTGATTTGGTTTTAATTTTAATCAAAAAATAACTAAAAAAAATCGAACCAAACCGAATATAGAAATAACTATTTAAAATTTATTAATAGAGAAATTTTTCTTCTGTACCTTCCAAGGAAAATTTTAATACCACTCCAATTTATTCTTTCTTTTCCTTGGGATTGGTTCTTATTTGTACATCATTATTCTATAATTTATCTAATTCCTATTTTGTAGTTGTTGTGCAGCTACTTATTTATACCGGAGTTATAAATATTTTAATCATCTTTACTGTGATGTTCAGAATATTACAAGACTTTCATCTTTGGACCGTAGGAAATGGAATTACTTATGGTTTGTATAAGTCTTTTTATTTCACTAATTATTACTATTTCAGATACATCATGGTACGAGATTATAAGTAATAGTCAATAAATCAAAATTCATTTATCAAACATCTTTTTTTTCCATTAGAACTGTTTCAATAATTCTTTTAGTTTCTTTAATAAGTGCATGTTGTTGTAGCTCGTCCTTAAAAAAATTCTATTAAAACTTGAAATTCAAATAAATCTAGATGGGAGATGCCTACCTATTGTCATATGCTGGTAGATATGGAAATGTAGGTGCAAAGCTAGATTTGAGGGCATTCAAATTTCTACAAGGTATGTAATTGGCCAGATTAATTATATCAAGTTTGTTATTTTTTGGACTCCACCTTTCCTTCCATCTATTTTGATGGGAAATGGTCAGAAATACGTGCCACTATAGAGAAGATGAAGCAGAATATTTGGATTAAAAGGCTAAAATGGGATAAGCCTGAATTATTTGAGCTAAAATTAAATACTGATGGATGCTCTAAAGATAATCATGGCCAAGCAGGTGGAGGGGGAATTCTTAGAGACCACATGTGTGATGCGGTCATGGTATTTGATCGATTTCAAAATTCAGAACCAAAATTGAACCAAATTTAAAAGATATCAACTTTTTTGATCTATTTGGTTCGGTTTTCGAATTTTTATGAAAACCCATATTTTCTACAATTCTATTTGAATGTTTTGGTGTATAAATAGAAAGAATTTAGGTTAATCTCGACTCCTTTAAATATGAACAACAATTCAAACAGTTTAGCTAAGAGAACAAGATCTTTTTCCATATTTGAGAATTTCTTCAAAATTTCTGCAAATTCTCGAGATATGTTTCTTCCATATATATAGTCCCCCTAGCATTTGAGTTTGAAGTACGAAAACTTGAACACTAGATCAATTTCTTTTCCTTGGTCCTTTTCGCCATGTGGACCAATATTATGATGACAAGTGGTATGAGAGTCTAAACAATAAAGATTAATGATGTGCAGAGAAGGTATGAGTAATACCCACGAGATTGTCTACGAAGATACCGTGCATGTTAGCTAAATAGGTAAGGGACAGATAATTAAGGATATTGGAAGCCACAGAGATAGAAAGGTCATTAACATCTACGAGTATAGAAGAAAATCAGCTGAATCCCTGATTATTCGCGATTCACTTAAGTTGTTACGAATCGCTCACGTAACGGGTAATTAATGTAATAAATATTATTAACGGACAAGAATTTATAAGGCAAGCGGTTACGAACTGTGCCCTTGTATAAGTCCCCCTTTCATATCTTGTATCCCCGTCATGACAACTATAAAGCAGTATTATCAATTGTCAATATTCTTATTATTCTCTGCCATTAGAAGATCTTGTTTTTTCCTATTGGGAAAAAGCTTCAATCTTCAATAAGATTCCTATTTCCTTATTTTCTCGGTCATATTTTCCATTATTATTCATTTATATTAAGAAAAATGAAGTAACTGGTTGTTAGAAACCCGAATTATTCTTTTATTTGTTTTGACCACAAAAATTATTTTTTGGTTAAACATGTGTGTGTTTGAATTATGGAAACCTTTTCTTAAGAAAATTCTCTCCCCTTACTCACAACATTAGTTTATTCGGGAAACTAGAAAAAATAAACAGAATTAACATTTATTAATTCTCAAAAATAAATAAATAAATAAATATATAGAAATAACAAAAATTGACAGTCTACATGTAACATATCTATATACCGTCATGATTCCAATTTGTTCAATCTTTCAAACAGATTATTTATAGTTATAGAGAATGCATCTTGGAATTTCTCCAGCTTAGACTTTGGATCTCCGTACACCAATCCAGGTAACAACTCATAAATAATGTACCTTCTCATATTCTCTCTTTCTTTAGCTGGAATTTGCATAAGCCTCTCAATAACATTGACTTTCATATTTCTCACATCTTCTTGATCTATGAAAACTGAGTATTTTCTATGATCTTCTGGCAAATGCCATGAATATTGATAGTACGCGGTAAAGGGATCAAAGATCACAGGAATACAACCTGATATTAACGAATCGAAAACTGATTTTCGTGTTGGACTATCACCTGGAGGCTGCAAGCAGAATTCAGATTCCATGAATAGCTCAATTATTGACTCGGGCTGGTCACATTTACCTGAGTTACAATTCAAGAATTTGCATTCTTCATCTTTAGTTGAAGTGCATTGGCTGATCAACATTGACCTTATGTTCTCTGGTGCACCAGGCCTAGCTGCACCGGCAAAGGACACGAGGCTTTTCCGATTTGACTTGATGATCCTGAGCTGCCATGTGATTATATCATCGTCCGATTGTGGATGGAAATAAGTAGGATGTGGTATTCCTATGTCGTTAACATGCCAAGGTTGTCGTTCGATCAAGAGCTTAACCGGATTCTGCATTTCGTCTAGCTCCAAGAACCTACTCCCCCATTTTGTGTCACTAGATCTTCTGAAATCCCATGAAATTTTTCCTAAAACAAAGACATGATCATTGCCTGATTTTTGAAACCAATGCTTTTGTGACTCTAGCCATCTTACAAGGTCTAGTCCCAACGTGTCCTTGACATCGTTCGAGACATTCTTGAAATGCCATCTCAAGATATCCAATCCACCATAGAAAGGCACATAAAATAGCTTAGCTTCATCTGCATTGTATACTCTACAAGGATGATTCATAACGCGCGAATGAAATATCAGCTCCAATGAATACTGATGTGTTTGGTACCACACTTTGCCAAGTTTCTGTATCGATTCGCCCATTGCATTATTGCTGAAGTACTTGCAGAGATTGACCCAAGGAATCATATCTTCACATTGAGCTACCAAGTCTTTGTTGAACTTTATTGGTAATTCATACACATAAATTCCCCTGCCATCACATGTTGAATGATTTTTGCTCGTTGCAGCCCACGAACGATGCACCTGCAATTGATCCTCCACATCATTGTAAGCCATCTCTAGTTCCTCATCACCACTTTTAACCATGTTGTGTCTGAAAGCAAGAACTTGATTTCCTGCAAAAGAATCAACAGATACACTAGTACTTGCTTGTTTCTCACTAGGAGTGAATGAGGAACTCTCATTCACACGCGAAATTGGGATGTCAAGAGAACTCGACTTTTGTATCAAAACATCAACAACATTATCAGTTGATGTTGAACTTTCATTGACCATTGTTGTTGCAATGTCAAGAGGACTAGATTTTTGTATCAAAACATCAACAACATTATCAGTTGATGTTGAACTTTCATTGACCAATGTTGTTGCAATGTCAAGAGGACTAGATTCTTTTAGCAGAACATCGACAACATTATCAGTAGATGTCGAACTTCCATTGACTATTGATGTTGGAGTGTCAAAATGACTAGATTCTTTTAGCAGAACATCGACAACATTTGACGGGGTATCCTTTGTACCAACTAAAATGGAAGGAGAAGTGCCATTGATAGGAGAAATCGCGGTGTCAAGATTAGGTTCAGTGCCAGCAGAAATGCAATAAAGATTGTTGAGTTTGCGAGATGAGACGCAGATATGGACAATTTTACCAGAAATGATGGTAGTAGAAGAAGACCACAAGAAGATGAGAATCAAGATGAGGACTATAGTTGGTATTCTAAAGAAAAGTTTAGCTAAAAAAGAAGAAAAAAAGAAGCTAAGTTCTTTAGGTTCAACTCTTTTGTAACTCTTAGCTTTCTTCTTTGAAACAGAAATGGCCATCTCGTTGGCTAACAATCAAAATTTTCTTGATCTTTCTCTTTTCAGCTCTTCTTTTCTACAGATTGGGTATTATTATTTGTTTGATTTTTTTTCAAAAGAAATTGGCTTAACATGGTAGCACGTACTAACATGAAAAATCCCAATATCTGCAGGCACGTTTGTATGTTCCAATGAACTTATACAGCAGAAGGAATTAACAAAGAAAAAGTCAATATTCCCCTTTTATATAATATTTTGCATGATACCAAATCATAAAGAGTCAAGAACATGGTATATATATAATGCCACCATTACTAGTGGTTACGAAACATTTTTTAGCAAACTTAAACACCACCCCAACAACAACAACAACAACGACAACAACAACCCAGTGAAATCCCACAAGTGAGGTCTGGGGAGGATAGTGAGTACGCAGACTTTACCCCTATCCCGAGGGAGTAGAAAGGTTGTTTTCGAAAGATCCTCGGCTCAAGAAAACAAAAAAAAAAACAAATACATCAGTACTATCAACAGAAAACATAGAAACAATAACAACGACATAAGAACCCGAAAATAGATGGAAAGCGGTAACAATAACAAGTAAATAAGGCCCTATACTATGGAAAACGGAAGAATAGCGGGAACACAATATTAATCACTAGCCAAACCTAAACATAAGTTCCATGAAATTAGTGTTGGAGGTGCTGATTAAAAAAGTTGATGAAAGAAATAGATATTAAGAGTAGAGTTCATTATACTTAAAGATGTGGACTGGCCATGAGGATTTGTTAATTGTCCTGATCAATATCTTGTTAGTAACTAAATCCAATTCCGGAGCTAATTAATACACAAGAAGGAACAAGTAAACTGAGACATAGTCATCCACCAACTCACAACATACTATCCGCCTAGCAAGCAGCCGGCGGAGGAAATTGATGGGCATTCAATTATAGGTTCTACGGGTTCAACTGAACTCATTGTTTTTTTGCTAAAATTATGTAACGAAGACAGCCATGGCACCAAAGTCACGCCAACTAACCGACGACTGAAATGGCTCCCCTTGGGTTGCGAAAGTGACCAGCCATATTCCTTAGCCTATCATATCTCATTCTCACCAGTTCAGGGATAAGGTTGGTTGGAAAATGGAAATGTGTCATACTCTTCAATCTTCATCTAGCTCATCAGGCTGGTTCAGCTAGTGATAATGTTATGTTCATGTGAGGAGGATACCTACGCACTCCTATTAAAAACATGTAAAGAAAACGACGACGACAACAACAACAAGTACGCGTCAATCCCAAACTCAAGCTGGGGTAGAAAGCTGATATATGCCACGTAGCTGAGCTTGTCCCAATGATATATTTGGTATTAGGATGATTGCTCATAGATTGGCTAGATTTACGTTGACTGCCAGCCTACCGTATTCCTCCTGTTTAATCCAGGCTTATGACTGGAAATGTAAGCAAGCTCGCACATACGGGGTTAAACATGTACAAGGAAACTGTTGGCAAAATAAGCGCTGGAAATGACGCAAGTCAGAAAAGGTACAAATTGAAGTTCACAAAACCTACTCATAATTCTCACATATATAATCTGTATAAATGTGAAAACAGAACTGGTATAGTCAAAGCATAACCTTCAGCGGAACTGCTTGGAGCCCAGTACTGATCAAATTGAGCTAGAAAATTTGTCTAGGAACTATTGCCAAATTTAAGAGCTATGCATATACAGCTTTACAATGACATTGCTAATTGGTGTAGAAATAAGCATTAGGCTGTACGGTACCAATAGCATATGACTATCCATTCTGAATTATAGTCACTGAGGATTCGTATAGCCGAATACTTTTCAGCCATGTTTGCTAAAAAACACAGATCATTCAAACAAGGAAAAAGAAAATAAGTGACTTCAGGCTATCTTAAATAAAGCTTATACAAGAAGCACCAGTGGTCTAGTGGTAGAATAGTATCCTGCCACGGTACAGACCCGGGTTCGATTCCCGGCTGGTGCATTTGAGGGCAATGAAATTAACTCGCACTAGTTGTGAACGATGGGTCGTCACATATATCTGATTGAAGATGAAAAAGATTGTGCGTCCGAGCTCTCTCTTTTTTCTTCCAGCTCATTTTTTTTCCTCATTTTCAATCTGCAAGTAATATATAGGAGTTGAAGATTACAATCAACATCAGCCAAATGTTTCTTTTGGAGTTGTTGGA
This sequence comes from Nicotiana knightiana, assembly GCA_005239525.1. Lineage (NCBI taxonomy): Eukaryota > Viridiplantae > Streptophyta > Magnoliopsida > Solanales > Solanaceae > Nicotiana > Nicotiana knightiana. The sequence goes on from ML398035.1 coordinate 34,537, forward strand.
CAAGTTTACATATAAAATCTTGAACAGAATTCAGCATGTAGCCAGCCTTTTCCAAATGTCTCCTTGTTTTCTGACAATTGCAAGAAAGTTTGGTTCAAGATTTGGGTTCATGCTAATTGATTCTTTCCCCCATCTTATGCTTTGTTCTTGGTTTGCCTTTACTTCTTCAAAAGCAACCATTCATTCATCCCATCACTAGAGTCAACTACATAAGTTAGATGTACAATTAAAACACATACTCCCTCCGTTTCAATTTATGTGAACATATTTCTTTCTTAGTCCGTAACAAAAAGAATGACTTTTTTCCTTATTTTGATACGATTTACCTTTATATAATGATTTATAGCCACAAAATATATATGTGCCTCATTTTACACCACAAATTTAAAATCTTTTCTTAAACTTCATGTCTAGTCAAACGGGTTCACATTAATTGAAACAGAGGGAGTATTTAGTTTATGGCACTTTTTGCTTCTCGAGAGTTAGTTTGACTAATTATTTAAGTTAAATTCGATTAAATTAACTTAATATTTTAAAATTAAAATTTAGATATTCAAAAACTATACGAAAAGCGTTATAATTGCAATTTTTATCCTGTCAACATAATGAAAGAAAATATTTTAAAAATATTATCAAAGTTCACATAGTTTAAATCTCGAGAAGCGGAAAATGTCACATAACTAGGACAAACAAAATACTTCTAAGCCATGTTTTGCTAAAAAGCACAGATCATTCAAATGTTAAATAGTTAAAAGTAACACAAGGAAAAAGAAAATGGGTCTTTTTTTTTGTAGAAAAAAAGATAAACTTTGGGTGAAGTGGATTCATTGTTACTATGGGACGAACATGAATATGTTTGAAGATGTCCCGAAGCAAGCATCTTGGATTTTCAGAAGATTTTGAAAGTCACAAAGTACTTTAATGAAGCATGCTATATATTCAGTGTCGGAGCCAGAATTTTCAAGGGGTGTCAAAAATGATATAAAAGTAAATATACCAGAAAATTAAGGAGAATCAATACATAGTACATATACATATAATTTATTTTTTTGCCTAGCTAGACATTGTATTTTTTTCGCGAAGAGGTGTCATTTGACACCCCTTCCTATAAGGTAGCTCTGCCACTGTATATATTGAATGAGGTACAGAGTATGAAGAAGTTCTCTGCAAAGCAATTTTATCTGAAGTTAAGGAGTACATTCCAGAAAGTAGCATGGAGAAAACTTGTGTGTAACAACCAAGATCTACCCAAATAGATTTTCAAATTGAGATTGGATGCACTTGGTAGATTGTATACAAGAGATAGATCATTCAAGTGGGGTGCGACTCAAGATCAATTTTGTCCCTCTTCTCCGTCATGGCACGGGAAGATGAACTACAGCGGGCAATGCAACATACTAGTGGGAACAGTCCAAGAGCTGAGGCATACAGAATGCTACTAGCGGCTGATGTTTATCATGTGTGGATGGAAAGGAATTATAGAGTGTTTCAAGGCAAGCAGCAGAGTGTTGAGGTACTGGAAAGACAGATAGTTCAAGAAATCCATTTTAGAGGTTCAATGAAGGTGAAGATCGCAAAGTGGCTGGAGAGCTTAAACAACTAGCCAGTCTAATTACTTTTGGTATTGAGATGATCTTTTTGCTATTTTAGTTTCTAAGCTTAGACTGAAGGTTGGTACTTGATTTCCAACATTCAGGGTATGTTTGGTATAATGGAAAATATTTTTCGTGGAAAAATTTTTTCGTAGATAATATTTTTCTTGAAAAACAAGTAGTAATCTTATTCATTTTCTGGGGTGTTTGGTACGCAAATTAAGAAAAATAATTTCTCAAGAGTATTCATAAACAATTTAGATATAATAAACATGAAGCCATAAATTTTCGAACCAACAACCTTCCGAACCCACAAAATTCATAAACTTCTGAACCACTGAACTTTCGAAACCGCGAAATTTCGAACCCATAAACTTCCTGTCACGACCAAATTCTAACCCATGTCATGATGGCGCCTATCGTGATACAAGGCATGCCTACTTTCCAAAATATTACTATGAAATTAATTATAAGAATTTAATAAAATATTTCTAATATTTTAAATTTCTCATAAACTAAACCAACTCTAAATATAATAAAGAAAATACGAAAACAAGCCCCAAACATCGGAGTGTCACTAAGTCATGAGCGTCTAAATCTATGAATTAAGATACATAAACCGTCTAACTGTCCAAGAGAAGAAATAGATGATAAAAGGAGTAACAAGGTCCTGCGGGCGCTAGCAGCAACCTTGCAATCTCCAAAAATAGTCGGTCTGAACTCAACAATCGTCGCGCTCTAACTCACCTGGATCTGCACATAAAGTGCAGGGTGTAGTATGAGTACAACTGACTCAGTAATAACAGAAATAACTAAGAAACCGAGTAGTAGTGACGAGCTAAGCAAAACAATCCAAATATTTATTTCCACAATTAAGCACAAACATAGGTAAACATGTGATTTCTATAAATCAATGAATTCTACAAAGAATCAACAAGTGAATGCAGCAACAACAAAAGTAAATGAAACCTCACAGCAATGTCACTCCATCACTCAACACTCAGCACTCAGCACTCAATACACACTCTCAATAGGTACCTGCGCTCACTGGGGGTGTACAGACACCGGAGGGGCTCCTACATCCCAAGCTCTAATTTGCACGGACAACTCGCACAACTCACGTGCCATATATCAATATCTGGATCCGCGCGGTCAACTCACGTGCTACATGGACAACTCATGTGCTATAGTATCAATACCTAGATCCGCACGGACAACTCACATGTTGTATGAACAACTCACGTGCTATAATCAAATATCTCACAACACGCCTTCAGCCTCACTCAGTCATGTAGCTATCCAGCCTCACAATTCACAACAAATGAGGGAACACATCCCAAATCAACTATCACAACATATCAGCAAAATAACAGACTGAGGTAAACATGTATAAGAATTTCTATGACTGAGTGCAAATAATGTGAGCATGAATAAAGCCTAATCATGATCTCTAGCATGAAGGTAGTTAAGTTCAATAACATGAAAATACGTAACACATATAATGGTCATTAGGCCTCACAGCCTCACGAGACGGACCAAGTCTCAATCCCTCTTGGTGTACACCCACACACCCATCACCTAGTGTGGTTATCACCTCCAAACAGTCACATGATATCAAATTCTCCGGGTTTATACCATCAAAGCCAGAGTTAAAACTGTTACTTACCTCAACAGCGTAAAATCCTACTCCGGGATGCCCTCGTCTCTAGGATCGGTCTCAAAAAGCTCCGAATCTATCCATAATCAGAATAATACTATCAACATAGGCTAAAGATTCGAATTCCACAAGAAAGACTACAAAATAGGCTAAAAATACGAAACTGGACAAAACCTGAGCCCACGTCTCGAAATCAGTTAAAAATGGCAGAATACGAAACCTCGTCCTCTCTCGAGTCTAACATATAAAATTCATCAAAATCGGACTCTGTATGGTCCCTAAAACCCTCACTTAAAACTCTCTTAAACTCAATCCCTAACTCCCTCAATTTCACCCTAAACTCCTACCAATTTCATGCCTAATCGATGGAAAAATCATCATAAACACGCGTAAATAAACCCAAGTAACTTACCTCAGTGATACCTCTTGATTCTCCCTTGAAAAACACTGCCCTAAGCTCAAAACTGTTCAATAATGGTGGAAAAAGAGCAAACATTCGTGAAGTGGGCTTTATATAGTTTCTGCCCAAGGGTTCCGCACCTGCGTCCCTTTCTTCACACCTGCGGACTCGCATCTGCGGTCCCAGGTGCGCACCTGCACATTTCACTTAACCGCTCCCTTTACGCACCTGCAATTTCCCCTTCGCACCTGCGAGATCGCAAGTGCGGCTATGCCTCCGCACCTGCGCTCCAGGCCTAGATGACCAATCTCTGCATCTGCGATCGACTTCCGCATCTGCGACCATCGCACCTGCGGCTCCCCATCCGCAGGTGCAGCCACACTAGAAGAATAAGACCAGCAGATTTTTAGAAGATTCGAACTTCACAATTTTGATCCGTTAACTATCCGAAACACACCCGAGGCCCTCGGGACCTCAACCAATACTTCAAACAAGTCATACATCACTACCCAAACTTAGTCGAACCTTCGGAACACTCAAAACAATGCCAAAACACCAAATCAACCTCGGATTCAAGCCTAAGAACTTCTAAACTTCCAAAATTCGCCAACGACGCCGAAACCTATCAAACCACGTCCTAATAACCTCAAATATTTTACACACATCACAAATGACAATATGAGCCTACTCCAATTTCCGTAATTTCATTTTAACCCCGATACCAAATTTTCCACTACCGACCAAAATCGCCAAAATTCTAACTTTTGCCAATTCAAGCCTAATTCTACCACGGACCTCCAAAAAAAATGCTGGACTCACTTCTAATTCTAAAATCACACAACGAAGCTAACCGAATCATAAAAATCCAAATCCAGGTTTTTTTACGTTGACTTCTCTAACTAAGAGACTAAGTGTATTATTTAACTCCAAAACTAATACGTACCCAATCCTACCAACTCGATACAACTCAACACAGCGGAACATTACATAAAGAAGCAGGAATGGGGAAATGGGTCTTTAACTCTCGGAACAACCGACCGAGTCATTACATCCTCCCCCTCTTAAACAAACGTTCGTCCTCGAACAAGTCTAAGAAACATACATGGAATCACAGCATCTGATGCAATAGCATCTGGTCTGGCTGGGAGAGCATAGAAACGGGCCTGAGCACCCCCTGATCTGCGTCCCCCTCTCAGGCGACCCATAGCTGACTGGGCTCCGGCCCTAGCTGGCTGAGCTCCATCCCTAACTGGCCGAGTGGGTGGTGGAGGAACTGGTGCTGGTGTCATCGGTCGAGCACCCCGTTGTGGATTCCCACCCGAAAGCCTAGGGCAATATCTCATAATGCGGCCAAAATCCCTGCAATCGAAACAACCCTTCCTCTGATGAAATTGCTGCTCATGATGCCCAAAAGAACTACCCTGCGCTGGAAGTGCACTGAATGAAGACTGACCCTGCTGAAACTGACCACCTGAGGAGCACCACTGAAACCACCCTGACCACGAGGCCTCTTGGCCTCCCTCTCAGCCCTCCTCTGACCTCGAACCATCTCAATCTGTCGAGCAACATAGACAACCTCATCAAAGGTAGCACTAGATACTCTCTCTCTAGTCATAAGCAATTGAAGCTAAAAACCGAAGCCATCTATAAACCTCCTGATCCTCTCTCGGTCTGTGGGAACCAATCAGACCGTATGACGAGCCAACTCAGAGAACTCCATCTCGTACTGTGTACCAGATAACTCACCCTGGCGAAGCTTCTCAAACTGCCTGTGCAACTCCTCTCTGCGGGACTCAGGTACAAAGTTCTCCAGAAAGAGAACGGATAATTGCTGCCAAGAAAGGGGCACTGCGCTAACCGACCTACGCCTCTCGTAAGCCTCCCACCACCTAAGTGCAGCTCTAGAGAACTAAAAAGTAGTGAATGAGACCCCACTGGTCTCCAAAATACCTACGGTCCGAAGCATCCTCTGAAACTTGTCCAAGAAACCCTGTGCATCCTCATCCTCAGCACCACTAAATGACGGAGGTTGGAGTCTCCCAAACCTCTCCAATCTGTGTTGCTCATCCTCTGGCATCACAGGATCTATATGTCGTGCCCCATTTTTCCTCGTGGAGATCGGGTTTATGACATTGGTTGGGACAACTCGTTCCTTTTGGGAAAGGGGTTTGCATATTTTGAAGAGTCGCCACCTAACGATTTTAACGGTGTGTTAGGGCACCTAAGGGGTTCAATTACAACTACTTTACTAACCATAGATTGGGGTAAGGTCTTGAAATTATCCTAAGGGGAAGGTGTTAGGCACCCCTCAGGATCCATAATTATCACGACCCAAATTTTCCTCCATTGGGTATCGTGATGGCAACTAGTCTTAGGGACTAGGTAAGCCTAGCACTTACTGAATAACAACAATAATAAAAAAAGGCTAGCAGTCTCGATATAAAATCTCAACAGAACGTACAAACTTTCCCAAAACCGGTAGTACAAGTCATAAGCTCTACGAATCTTCTACAACTTCTAAGTACATCTATTTGGAAATAAAAACAACATTGTATGAATAATAAATATAAAGAAGGTGACTCCGACGCCTGCGAATGCAGCAGCATGTTACCTTGAGTCTCCTCGGCAATCATCCACACAGCTACTATAATATATACCTAGATCTGCACACAAAAATGTGCAGAAGTGTAGTATGAGCACACCACAACGGTGCCCAGTAAGTATCAAGACTAACCTTGATGGAGTAGTGACGAGAAGTAGTCAAGACACCACTGGTCTAAATAAGAAATAACATGAATATAGAAATGATCGAACGTTACATCTACCTAAGGCTTCACGGAATAATTTATGACAACGACAATATAAAGTGGAAGTAAATCACAGAAAGCAATCACGAAACAGCATAAAAGTACACAGAAAGATGGACAACAAAACAAGCCAAAATGAAAGGAAACACAAGACAATAGAGAACGCCAATAACTCAACTCTACGTCGGTTTGTTCACATCGGGCCTTAGCCATTGAAATCCATAGACTGGTGGAAATCTTTAAACAACAGTTCAAGTGAAGAACCGCTTAGAAAAAAGAGTGAATATCTTTAAAGGAAACATCATAATAACTCGTAATATGCATAGATCTATTGTACATCTGAAGGAATCAGAAGTTTCAAACCTTAGGGTTTCAAAGAAAACCTCAGAGAAGATGAGAAGAACCTCAAATGTCACTGGCTCAACCTCAAAGGTCACAGACCTCACTCAAAATCAAAGCCTTGGAGGCCTGGGGTAAGCAGGAACACCATGGGTGTGAACAGACAGGTCCTCGCCCCTCGAGGGCCTTAGGGATGACATTACTGGCATAAGGAAACCATAGGAGGCAGAGGGTGGTGAAGATTTCGAGGTTCCCGGCGAAGGGATGGCCGGAAAATGAGAGGGGCCAGTGAGAATGAGAGGGGTCGAGGGGGGGTTAGTCTAGGTTAATTAAGGTAACAAAAATCTGGGTCGTTAATCTAATTTGATCAACGGGTCAGATTGGTTTGGGTTGGGCCGGGTAGGATATTATATTGGGCTTGGGTATTGGGTTATGTAATTGGGCTGGTTTCAATTGGGTTGGGGTTAAATTAAATTAGGCTATAATTTAAATAGGAAAGGGCTAGTTGTTAAATACCCGATTAAATAGATAAATAATTAATAAAAAATAGCTAATAATTACATAAAATTAAATTAATGCTAAATATATAAAATTAAGGTAATTAAATAGTGTTTAAAATATAAAATGACTAATTATTTAATTAAAATAATATAAAATGTATAACTAGGCTATAATTGAAAATTTATTGTAATTGTGGATAAATAATGCTAAATTGACTAATTTGTGAAATAATTAAATACTAATAAGAACAAACAATGATATATTGAGCTGGGAAATATTTTGAAAATTATTTATAATATATTTCGTGAATAATTATTGAATATAAAAATAATGAATAAATTGGAAAAGAATTTAATAAAAATATGGAAAATTACGAAAAATACCAGTTATTATAAAGAGTGATTTTGAAGGTATATATGCAAATTTTAAAATAGTTTGAGAAAAAATTGGGTATCAACAGCTGCCCCTCTTTACCCGGGAAGGATGGAAGAGTTGTCGGGTAAAGACATGATGACCAATTTTGACCGAGCGAAGCGGTTTGAAGAGGTTTAGGCCACACCCTGGTTTCTGAGTTGCCTACATATCCCTGGTTGTACAGGAATCAGGTCGTTGTAGTTAAGGAGCCATCGGCGAAGCATACCGATGGAGCTTTTACAAGAACGGACGCAACATATATGACTGATTGAATAAACGGATTACGGGGTAATTAGGAGAACTGGGGAGGGACCGCTCCTTCCATGATGGTTGTTTCTTGCCGGATTACCTGCAAATGAGTAATACAAGCATGTTGTGCGTAATTTAAACAAGATGCAAATTCCCGTTGGACTATGAATGTTGTCTTTGGACGGTTAAGGATGACGTCTTTAGACCATGATGTCCTGGGTCATGAATTGCTCGATGCAGGATTCGCAGGCCATGAAATGATGTTCTCGGGCCATGAAGATGGTGCCTCCGAACCATGATGCCTTTGAATAATGATATGCAAACTGATAAAAGAGATCCTCAGGCCATGACATGGTGTTCTCGGGCCATGATGATGGTGCTTCCGAATGATGACGCCTTTGGATAAGTTGGAGATATTTCAGCCCATGAAGATGCAACATTATGATGTTGACAAGACAGAGCTTAGTCTTGCAAATTAAAGGGGCATAGCTTAGCCCAAAAGGAAAGCGCAGTAAATAATGCTAGAGGAATTAGTTGCTTTTGAGAAGTAAATATGCGAATGTAGATGGAGGTAGCGTTTGAACTCAGAAGGCAGAATGGTAGCCTTATGCAAGATGCGAATGTAGATGGAGGTATCGTTTAACCTTGGAAGGCAGAATGGTAGCCTTATGCAAGATGCGAATGCAGATGGAAGTAGAGTTTAACCTCGGAAGGCAGAATGGTAGCCTTATGCAAGATGCGAATGCAGATGGAAGTAGAGTTTAACCTCGGAAGGCAGAATGGTAGCCTTATGCAAGATGCGAATGCAGATGGAAGTAGAGTTTAACCTCGGAAGGCAGAATGGTAGCCTTATGCAAGATGCGAATGCAGATGGAGGTATAGTCTAACCTCGGAAGGCAGAATTGTAGCCTTATGCAAGATGCAAATGCAGATGGAGGTTGCGTTTAACCTCGGAAGGCAGAAAGGTAGCCTTATGCAAGATGCGAATGCAGATGGAGGTAGCATTTAACCTCAGAAGACAGAATGGTAGCATTATGCAAGATGCGAATGCAGATGGAGGTAGCGTTTAACCTCGGAAGGCAGAATGGCAGCCTTATGCAAGATGCGAATGCAGATGGAGGTAGCGTTTAACCTCGGAAGGCAGAATGGCAGCCTTATGCAAGATGCGAATGCAGATGGAGGTAGCGTTTAACCTCGGAAGGCAGAATGGTAACCTTACGCAAGATGCGAATGCAGATGGAGGTAGTGTTTAACCTCAGAAGGCAGAATGGTAGCCTTATGCAAGATTTAAGGAAGGACAATAGAAATTCTTAGTTGGTGTTAAATTGCGGTAGAGCATTGTGATAATGAAACATCGTTTGTGCTGATAATAAATGTTGACATGACGAGTTTGAGGAACGATGTCTGTCCTTTGAGCGGATAATATGTTTTGGAGCTTTTGCAATTTTGTGCCTACATCCAAAGAAAGATCGTGAGTTTTGTAAAAGGGAAAGGTTAGTTCGCATTCCTGCTGGCTCTGCTTGGCTCGTTTGCTTGATCATGATGATATTGTTTGCGTCATTGGGGTAGCGTTCACTAAACAAGCTACTTCAGAAAAAATAAATATGCATAATTTTGTAATATATAATCTAAAATAGTTTTTAGATGAACCGACGACATAACATGGCTTGAGACATTGCGACCTTTTCTGCTGCGGAATTTTGAGGGTCCTCCTCAAAATTCTGCCCTAGTTTGCTGGGTGGATGCCTCTGACTGCTGCTCGCGTGGCGATTAACTGGACTTGCTTCTGCCCCAGTTTCCAATTGCAAGGAAAAATAGATTTTTATTGAATTGTGACCGAACCCATAGGGCTGCCTACGTATACCCTCTTAAACAGGAATCAGGGCAGGCGTAGTTCAATTACATCACTGAGAAAGCATAAAGATTACACATAGTAGCGCTTGACTGTATCTGAATTGATCGATTTCGGCCAAACTTCTCCTTCCATTTCTATAAGTATGAGTGCCCCTCCTGTCACCACTCTATGAACCATGTACGGACCTTGCCAGTTGGGAGAGAACTTCCCCTACTTCATCTAGATGCGGAAAGATTTTCTTTAACGCCAGTTGCCCTGGTGTGAATCTTCACGGCTTGACTTTCTTGTTGAAGGCCCTAGCTATTCTGTTCTGATATAGTTGACCGTGACATACTACATTCATTCTCTTCCCGTCTATGAGGGCCAGCTGCTCATAGCGGCTTCTTAGCCACTCTGCATCGCTGAGCTCAGCTTCCTGTATAATTCTTAGAGATGGAATCTCCACTTCGGCAGGAATAACATCCTCTGTACCATAAACTTGCATATAGGGAGTTGCCCCTGTTGATGTGCAGACAGTGATGCGGTATCCCAATAAGGCGAATGATAACTTTTCATGCCACTGCTTGTGCCTTTCTATCATCTTCCTTAGTATCTTCTTGATGTTTTCTGAATCTCCCACGTTGATAACTTCAGTCTCATCCAGGTTGGACTTAGGTCTGTTCTCAAAGTTCTCAACTTCTTTGACAATATCGTCAGGTATGTCGTCTTCATCTAAATCAATGTTTGTTTGATGTGTTGTCTCATTGCATGTCACAGTCATCGGTTCATCAAGACAAGTAATAGTAATACTATATAAATAAAGTAATGAGAGAAAACAATAGCAATAAATATCGATTCATAAGAAAAATAAGAAATGCTTTTGATAAATTGGATAATTGTTTCGAACATTGAGGATCTTATTGCAGGAATTAAAAATATGCGAAAAGGGAAAATCATTTTAGTAAATAAAACAGTAAGTAATGCTTGTTTTAGCCTTTCTACCCCGGGACTCGTCGGGCCCTGGATCTTGTGTGAGATGATGATGATGCCAGAATGCACGAACTAACCTTTGGGGAGGGGAATAAATAAATAAAGAAATAGGAAAACAAAAACAAAAGTAGCTAAGTCAGTGAGGATTATGAAAAGTATTGCGGTATTTAAACACATAGTGCGGGAATGTAAAGCTCGTCCTAATTTGGGGACCTCTTTTGTGCCCGAGGTAGGCCTAACGACAAGTTGATTTGGAGAACTTAGATTCCAAAATGCCTCATTTCATTGATGTAGAAATAGACGAATCCAAAAGGACACTAAAATAGTAAGCAGGAAATAAAGTCACTAATGGCCATTGGCCTAATTACATTGATAAAAACGAAAAAAAGAAAATCCTATCCTATACACTTATGATTAGCATACAAGCATTTAGTTCTTCAAATAAATGCACAGAACGTGAGGGCGTCCTTTTGGGTTTAGGGAAACCCGGTGGACTTTTGGATAAGGCTATCTTAAAAGCTATCGTGCGGATGACACTTTAGCTCGACTAGGTTTGACCATGATGCATGCAATAGTGCAACATAGTAAGGTTTCTATAGGGTTTTAGACCGGTACCCTTGAGCAGAAAACTCAAGGGGGAAAGGCACGGATCCGTCGACTACACCGTTGATCGACTAGTTTTACCGCAAATAAGCCTTTCCGAATTTAGTGGGTAATAATATAGGAAGAGCGCAACCACTCATCAAGCGTTGCTATAGTATTTTGTTTGGCACGAGTAGAGTATAAATGCTGAGCATGATTATGCAATAATAAGTATTAAAACAAGTTGTCACGTATTTGCACGTTAAAGAAAGCGGTGAAAACGGTAGTAATGATTTAAAGCAGTTACAAAAGGAAACAAAGAGACATGTCAGTTTCGTTTTTTGAAGAAAAGTAAATACCCGAAGTAAACAATTAATTGCACGTAAAGGGAATAGGAAAGGGTGCAAGTACTTAAAATAAAGGCACAAATTCACGAAATAATTTGAAATGGTAAAAGCCTGGATATCCCTAGTAGAGTCGCCATGCTGTCGCGCCCCCTTTTTCCTCGTGGAGATCGGGTTTATGACATTGGTTGGGAAAACTCGTTCCTTTTGGGAAAGGGGTTTGCATATTTTGAAGAGTCACCATCTAACGATTTTAACGGTGCGTTAGGGAACCTAAGGGGTTCAATTACAACTACGTTATTAACCAGAGATTGGGGTAAGGGCTTGAAATTATCCTAAGGGGAAGGTGTTAGGCACCCCTTAGGATCCACAAGTGTGGTTCCCGGCCAAATGGTTTCGTGAATTTATACAATTAGCAAATAACAAGTAAAGGCTCAAATAAGAGGGGATTTAAGTCTTAAGCATGCAGATGTTTGAAAAGAACAGTAAAGAAGATTAGCTTTCGAAAAGGATTACGAGCTAAGCATATAAAAGATGTCTTAGGTTTATAATAATATGGATCACATCAATGCAATACCTGGTAATCACTCCTCGAAGATGGGCTACACATGGTATTAGCGCACCGGTCATCATATCCATATTATACCCTTCCCACCCTGTAAGGTTATTAAAAACGAGTGTCGGTCTCGACCTCTATTTCATGTTGTTACCTGTCCCTTCCTATCAGTCTCGAAGGGAATTAGGACTCCTATCCTAAAGGGAGGTGCTAGGAAGACCCTCAGGTTTTAAAGGTACAATTCTAGGGCGACAGATAACAAAAAAAGTAGGACTGCAGATAAAGAAAAGCATAGAAAGCAGATAAAGGCTCAAGTATTCCTCCACACACAGTACACATAAGCAGCATGTCTCATAAACAACTAAAGTCCATATTAATTCAGAATCCTAAAGCATGGTATCTAGGTGATAACACAAAGACAGATTTATTGCATAACTCAGAGAGGAAGTCTTAATCAGGCTTGCCTACTGGTTTTAAGCATGATGACAGTTAAACATGATCACAAAGACCGTTCTGATTTTATTTTATAATTTAATTACCTAAGGCTTGCCTAGGTGTCGAATAACATGTAATTCTAGGTGTTGAAGATGTACAAGGACTGATTACCAGTTGTTTAGAACAGGGAATTATTTTAGATATCTGTATTTAGACTAAGTGCAGTTAAATAGATACGATCATATAGCATGATATCTAATGCAACATGATGCATAATAACTTAAACAGGATTTCTAAATGCACATAAAATCACAACATTATGCACAGTTTCAGGAATAGCATAGGTGACAGATTTTAATCATTGCTTACCTAAAACAGGATTTCTACGTGTATAGCATGATGAGACATGATTGCAGTTAATTTATCCTAGGACAGTACTTCTAGTTAAGTTTCAGAACATGGGCAGAATCACGTAAAAACAACTTATTTTATTGTAATTATTTATCCTATAGGCAGGAATTCTAAGCGTAGATGAGATATTGAATACACATAAATCCTAAGTAGCATGATATCTAATGCATGGCATGTTGTACCTAAACATGGCTGCTATTGCGCATAGAGAAAATAAACCTAGAAACATGGTCTCTACCCTTAACTATACTACAGCATGCATATCACCCATCAATTTTTCACTATCATACCCCAAAGTTGTTTACAATTAATTATTACAGACCATTGAATATGAATTACACAACTGAAATAGAAAAAAATTAGAAGTTAACTATAGGGAGCCTACAAAATAGGCTCAAGTCTCCAGGTCCTCAATGCCAGGCATTATTTCACAACCTTCTCATAATCCAGGTGTGTCAGAGTTCCCTAAGGACCTCAAGGGCTCCCGGACAGTGCTCACACCCAGATTTCATAGCCAAAATAGAGTAAGTGCAGTGTGGAATGGCTAGACTCTGTGTGTCAAAGTTCAGAGGGAGCTCAAGGGTCCCAAGGCAATGCTCACACAGAAGAGGCAGAACCTAGACTTCTAAGAATATATGTGAGAGTGCTTTTTATTTTTTAAAAGGTTTAAGTAAGAAAATAGTTTTGAGAAAGGGTAAGTAAGAAAATAGTTTTGAAGAGGGAAACTTGATTGGAATAGAAGTTCAACATCACACAAAGGATCAGGGATAGTCCAACAATCACAAGCAGGGGTAATGGGATTTGAGGGACAAATACAGAGCATGTGAGGGAAAACATGTAGCAGGCGGAAACACATATAGGCATGCAATCAGAAGCTCCTAAGGGTTCAGAGGATCAGGGGTATAGTAAAGTATTGGCTTAGATTAACACCAAACAACTAAGACCATGATTAAACTAATGTATCAGTCATAGGCATGGAGATTCACATAAGAAGCAGGTGCTAAGTATACAGAAACATGCTGGTCATGGAAAATTAAAGCATAAACTTAACAGGCAGAGGGGATTTCAGGATCCTAGTTACATGTTGAACAACAAAATAATAAGTAAAATCAAATTAGAAACATAGTGAATTGCAACAGTAATAGAAACATGTTAGTTTGAGAACTGAAATCTGAATTAGAACATACCGGTGAAGTGAAGAAAGAAGTAACATAAACAGGAAGTAGGAGATGTACAATAGTTAGCCTTGGCTTGCAGCCGACTAACTTAGAATAGTAGTAACTAGCAAAGAAGAGAGAGAGAGAGAGAGAACAGAGAGTTTTTTAATTGTGTGAGAGAGAAAGTTGAACAGATTAGTTCGTGTCTATGTCTGTGTCTGCCATGGAATGAATAAAGTATATATATATATATATATATATATATATATATATATATATATATATATATATATATATATATATATATATATATATAGTTTGAAACTAGGTGAAAATAAGGGTAGGAATCAAATTAGCCATAATTAAGGGACTGGGAATTAATCAGGGCATAACCAGCACAAGTACTCCCTTGAATTAAGGAGTTACTCAAACGGTAAATAACAAATAAGGAAAGGAGGTAAAACAGTGTTCATGACAAGCAATTAAGTATCCGTTAATTGAAGGTTGAACTCAAACGGCTAGTAGGTAAGCATAATTAAGGAAAGTTATCATGCATAGGATATGTAAGAAAATAATTTCAGACCAAATCAAGCAAGCAATTGAGACTAGGTTCGGTAAAATATCAATTAAGGAAGAAATATCAATCACAGTAACAAATCAAGGTAAGAAAAACAAATTAGGGGTTGGAAATAAGAAGAATATCTCATGAGAGATCAGTAGGGCTTTTTGAATCATAGTGAATCAGAAATTCAAATAACTAGTGAATAGAGACTCTTATGTATAGCAGGAATGACCACATTATAAGCAAAGCTATAAGTCAGGCAACAATTGAGTGACAAATAACACAGAATCAAGGACTCGAGCAAGCATAATATTAATTGAAGAGAATCTACATGAAACAACAAGGTTGTTAAGCAAGGACACAGAAACCCTAGTATATGAAATTAGGAATCATGTGAGCCAGGGAGGCAAGAAGAACCAAAGACAAACAACATAGGGTAAAGATCAATGAAACATAAGCACATATGCGAACACGCCGGCAAACCAGTAGTTTTCAGGGTTTTATGTCTAAAACATTTAGGGTTTCACATAGATACTAGTACGAATCAACATAGTAGACATGATACACACAAAAGATACGAAGAGTCATAAACCCTAATAGGAAAAACAGAGTAATATCACCAGAAATTCAAGCCATTCGTGACAATCGAACACATGTACTGACCACGCCACAAGGAAAAGGTTTCAATAATAAAAAGTATGAGGGAAAATCATGAGATGGTGTTAATAAATCGACGAGAAAACCATTTGAAAAAGGGTTTCGGAACCCTAGTTAAAGTGAAGAACCGTTTAGAAAAAATAGAAGATCTTTTAAGGAAACATCATAATAACTCGTAATATGCATAGATCTATTGTATATCTGAAGGAATAGGAAGTTTCAAACCTTAGGGTTTCAAATAAAACCTCGGAGAAGATGAGAAGAACCTCAAATGTCACTGGCTCAGCCTCAAAGGTCATAGACCTCACTCGAAATCAAAGCCTTGGAGGCCTGGGTAAGTAGGAACACCATGGGTGTGAACAGACGGGTCCTCGCCCCTCGAGGGCCTTAGGGATGACATTACCGGCATAAGGAAACCATAGGAGGCAGAGGGTGGTGAGGGTTTCGAGGTTCCCGGCGAAGGGATAGCCGGAGAAGATGAAGAGTTCCATCGGAATCTGAAGAGACTAGAGAGAGAGAGAGAAAGAGAGAGAGAGATGAGGGACCGGTGAGAATGAGAGGGGTCGGGGGGGTTAGTCTAGGTTAATTAAGGTAACAAAAATCTGGGTCGTTGATCTAATTTGATCAACGGGTCAGATTGATTTGGGGTTGGGCCGGGTAGGATATTGTATTGGGCTTGGGTATTGGGTTATGTAATTGGGCTGGTTTCAATTGGGTTGGGGTTAAATTAAATTAGGCTATAATTTAAATAGGAAAGGACTAATTGTTAAATACCCGATTAAATAGATAAATAATTAATAAAAAATAGCTAATAATTACATAAAATTAAATTAATGCTAAATAGATGAAATTAAGGTAATTAACTAGTGTTTAAAATATAAAATGACTAATTATTGAACTAAAATAATATAAAATGTATAACTAGGCTATAATTGTAAATTTATTGTAATTATGGTCAAATAATGCTAAATTGGCTAATTTGTGAAATAATTAAATATTAATAAGATCAAAAAATGATATATTGAGCTGGGAAATATTTTGAAAATTATTTATTATATGTTTCGTGAGTAATTATTGACTATAAAAATACTAAATAAATTGGAAAATAATTTAATAAAAATATGGAAAATTACGAAAAAATACCAGTTATTATAAAGAGTGATTTTGAAGGTATATATGCAAATTTTAAAATAGTTTGAGGAAAAATTGGGTATCAACACTATATAGTCCTGAACAGCTGCAACCGGCTGGGCTGGAGGTGCCCCGGGTGTCTGATGTCCCTGAACAACCTGCTCAGGTGTGCGGGCGGCGGGCGACGGGAGTCTGAGTGCCTCCCCCGGCCTGAGAAGTAACTGCGGTCATAGTAGCTAAAGTCGTCTGAGCAATACCCTTACATATTGATAGAATCTGGGCCAGGGCCTCCTGAAGGCCTGGAATAACAATAGGCACTAGTGGTGCCGGAGCTGGTCCCACCGGAACATCCACCTCCGGGACCTGATCCTGAGTGGGGAAAACTGGAGGATCTGTAGGTGCTGCCCCAGCTGCTACACTGGCGATGTCTCTGCCCCTACCACAGCCTCTACCGCGGCCTCGCCTCTCGCCGCCGAGCTGATGCCTGTCCCTCTTGACCGGTACCACGAGTCCTCACCATCTGTGAGAGAATTAATTAATAGATGTTTGGTTATTAGAATACAAAAGACGCACGACAAGAATCCAAGAATGTGAAATTTTCCTAAAGGTTCTGCTGCCTCTCGAGGGTAAGTACAAACATCTCCGTACCGATCCGCAAGATTCTACTAAACCCGCGCATGACTCGCGAGACTTATGTAACCTAGGCTCTGATACCATTTTTTCACGAATCAATTCTAACCCAGGTCATGATGGCACCTATCGTGATACAAGGCAAGCCTACTTCCCAAAATATTACTATGAAATTAATTATAAGAATTTAATAAAACATTTCCAACCGACTCAGTAGTAAAGTGCAGATTGTAGTATGAGTACAACCGACTCAGTAGTAACAGAAATAACTAAGGAACTGAGTAGTAGTGACGAGCTAAGCAAAACAATCCAATTACTTATTTCCACAATTAAGCACAAATAGGGGTAAACAGGTAATTTCTATAAATCAATGAATGCTAAATAGAAATCAAGAAGTAAATGCAGAAACAACAAAAGTAAATGAAACCTCACAGTAATGTCACTCCATCACTCAACACTCAACACTCAGCACTCAATACACACTCTCAATAGGTACCTGCGCTCACTGGGGGTGTACAGACTCTGGAGGGGCTCCTACATCTAAAGCGCTAATCCGCACGGAAAACTCACGTGCTGCAAAAACTACTCACGTGCCATAATATCAAAATCTGGATATGCACGATCAACTCACGTGCTACACGGACAACTCACGTGCTATGGTATCAATACCTGGATCTGCACGGACAACTCACGTGCTGCACGGACAACTCACGTGCTATAATAAAATATCTCACAATAGGCCATCGGCCTCATTCAGTTATGTACCTCTCCGGCCTCACAATTCGCAACAAATGAGGGAACACAACCCAAATCAAATATCACAGCATATAAGTAAAATAACAGATACTGAGGTAAACATGTATAAGAATTTTTATGACCTTAGTGCAAATAATGTGGGCATGATAAAGCCTAAGCATGATCTCTAGCATGAAGGCAGTCAAGTTCAATAACATGAAAATAAGTAACACAGATAATGGCCATTAGGCCTCACAGGACGGACCTAGTCCCAATCCTTCTCGATGTACACCCATATGCACGTCACCTAGTGTGGGTATCACCTCTAAACAGTCACATGATATCAAATTCTCCGGGTTTATACCATCAAAGCCAGAGTTAAAACTGTTACTTACCTTAATAGCGTAAAATCCTACTCCGGGATGCCCTCGTCTCTGGACTTGGTCTCCAAAAGTTCCGGATCTATCCATAATTTGAATAATAATATCAACATAGGCTAAAGATTCGAATTCCACAAGAAAGACTACAAAATAGGCCAAAAATCCGAAACCAGCCAAAACCTGGCCCCCGGACCCACGTCTCGAAATTAGTCAAAATGGCAGAATATGAAACTTTGTCCTCTCCCAAGTCTAACCATATAAAATTCATCCAAAATCGGACTTCGTTTGGTCCCTCAAACCCTCACTTAATACTCTCCAAAACTCAAGCCCTAACTCCCTCAATTTCACCCTAAACGCCTACTAATTTCATGCCTAATCAATGGAAAAACCATCATAAACACGCGTAAATAAACCCAAGTAACTTACCTCAGTGATGCCTCTTGATTCTCCCTTGAAAAACACTGCCCTAAGCTCAAAACCGTTCAATAACGGTGGAAAAGGGGCAAAAATTTGCGAAGTGGGCTTTATATAGTTTCTGCCCAGGGGTTCCGCACCTGCGACCCCTTCTTCGCACCTGCGGTCTTGCATCTCTGGTCCCAGGTGCACACTTGCGCATTTCACTTAACCGCTCCCTTTTCGCACCTGCAACTGCCCCTTCGCACCTGCGGGCCCACAGGTGCGGCTATGCCTCCGCACCTGCGCTCCAGGCCCAGATGGCCAATCTCCGTGCATCTACGATCGACTTCCGCATATGCGACCATCGCACCTGCGGCTCCCCATCCTCAGGTGCGGCCACGCTAAAAGAATTACACCAGCAGATTTTCAGCAGATTCGAACTTCATAATTTCGATCCGTTAATTATCTGAAACACACCGAGGCCCTCGGGACCTCAACCAATAATTCAAACAATTCATATATCACTACCCGAACTTAGTTGAACCTTCGGAACAATCAAACCAACGCCAAAACACCAAATCAACCTCAGATTCAAGCCTAAGAACTTCTAAACTTTCAAAATTAGCCAACGACGCCAAAACCTATCAAACCACGTCCAAATAACCTCAAATTTTTCACACACGTCACAAATGACACTACGAGCCTACTCCAATTTTCGGAATTCAATTCTGACCCTGATACCAAAAATTTTACTACCGACCAAAATCGCCAAAATTCCAACTTTTGCCAATTCAAGCCTAATTCTACCATGGACCTCCAAATAACATTCCGGACCCACTCCTAAGTCTAAAATCACTCAACGAAGCTAACCAAATCATAAAAATCTAAATCTGAGTTCCTTTACTCATAAGTCAACTTCCGTTGACTTTTCTAACTCAGCTTTCTAACTAAGAGATTGTCATGACCCAAAATCCATTAAAGGCTGTGATGACGCCGGACACCACTGTCAGGCAAGCCAACACTAAATAGTTAATTAAATTCTCATTTAATATTCTTAAAATCATTTCTTTTTCTTACATTTAGCAATAAATAATGAACTTCACTGAGTAAATAATAATGTCTTTAACCACTTTTCAATGCTAACTAATCCCATATACATCCCAGAACCCGGTGTCATAAGTGCATGAGCAATTTTTAGGAAATAAAATGTAGTACAATAACCGTCTGGAATACAATTGGACAGTAGAGAAAATACAATACAATACTATGAAGGATACTCTTCTGGCTGCGGTCTTCTCGAGTGGTGCATCTCACCTAAGTCTCTGTATCAACCATGCCGTTGCACCAAACTAGGCCACTAGACATACATGTGCATGTGCAACAAAAATTCACAGCAAGTATAGTATGAGTATAAAAATAACGTGTACGCAGTAAGTATCCCGTCTAACCTCGAAAAAGTGGTGACGGGAGGTTGACTTTGACACTTACTAATGGTCCAAATATAGAAATACCAAAATGTGTAAAGAGTGAATTTTATAAGGTGATTGCAAACTCGATAAGCATGAAGCAGGTAAACAATCCTTTTGATAATAAGAGATTTCCAAAAAAAATTCATATTTCATCATTTTTGAATTTACCTCATGCCAGGGTGGCAATATCATTATTTATAAACTTCAAAGCAAGCAATAAATGCATGCGCAAATCATGTCGAGGTCGTACGACCCGATCCAACATAATAATAAAATGTGCACTGCCAGAGGGTCGAATGACGTGAACCATAGATGCATCTATTACCCTGCTCGCGAATGATACATGCGACGCGGTCAACTTGTGAGCATTTTACTCAAAAATATTTATCAAAATATGACTCAAAAATATTTATCAATATCCATTGCTCACAAGTTGGCTACAAGCCTCCAGCTCAAATAGTCTAATAGGTTCACTTACTAGCATATTCAACTCCACTCTTATCATTTAATACACATTTGAAGTCATCAATTATAGTACATTAATTTTCCAACACCGCCAAATTACTATTCATCGTCTTCCTTAACCAACATTTCCAAAATATTCAATTTGGTGATTACTTAGTTGAACGCTTCCAACTAAGCTAGAAAATGATTCCATAGGTTCATTGCATCCTTTAATTTCATTTCTAAAAATACTATTTATCTCTCCTTCATTTTCTCAAGAACACTATTCATGCCATGAACTAGGGTTTATGAAATCAATTATCCAATCATAATAACTTGAAACAAATATTATAATTACTCTCACCGACTTATAAGAAATGATCTTGAAGCATTAGCATTGCCTTCCTGAAGCTTTTTCTTAAAAATCTAATGTTTGGGAAATTTGGTGTTCTTTAACAACTTGAAAAATTTCTAGGGATTTCAACGATTGAATGACGTTAATACTTGTGTTAATAAGATGTTATTAACTTAAAATATCCAATAAAATTCACCTTGTATTGTTAAGTAGTCCCCAAGGTCGAATCACCATGAAAGAACCTATCCCTAGCTCAAGAAAATCCTCAAAAATGGCTGCTGCTCGTGACTGCCTTATATAGGCACAGGTGCTTCATCGAGTTGTACCTTGCGTTGTGCAGGTTGTACCTCGTATTACAAGTTTTCCCCTGCTGGACACCTTTTATTAAAACGTCCATAACTCCTTGTAAAAATATCCAAATGACAAACGGTTTGAAGAGTTAGGAACTAGACTCCAAGATATTTTATTTGATAGGTTTTTCACCATATAACTCTTTATATATTTCGAGATATAAGTTTCCAAAGTCGGCTCCACGCATCAGAAATTTCTGGTGAAACTACTTTACCAGCCTTCATTCAATCGATCATATATTTCTGTACAAATATCCAAAGGATGAATGGTTTAACTTTCTGAAAACTAGAGGCTACAACTTTACTATTTTGATAGTTTTTAGATTCCTTATAGATTTCGATATGTAAGCTTCCAAAGTCAGCTCTATGATGCACCGGTTGCTGTCCAAAACAACTTTTGCAGTAGAAAAATTCTAGCAGCTTTTTTTTTGTCCGAAATTCATTCCGTTAACCTTCCAAAACTCACACGAGGCCCTCGGGACCTTAACCAACTATACCAACATGTCCCAAAATATAATACGAACTTAGTTGAGTCTTCAAACCACGTCAAACAACGCTGCAATTACGAATTGTGCATCGAATCAAATTATGAGTTTTCAAATCTTTCAACTTCTATATTTTGCGCTGAAACATATCAAATCAATCCGGAATGACTTCAAATTTTTTACACAAGTCATAAATGACATAATGGAGTTGTTCCAATTTTCAGAACCGGATTGCGACCCCAATTTTAAAAAATCGACTCTCGGTCAAACATTCCAAAAATCTTCTATTTTCCAACTTTCACCAAAATGCGCCGAATTGTCCTACGGAATATCAAAACCAAATATGAACATGCTCCTAAGTCCAAAATCTCCATACGAAACTATTGGAAATCTTCAAAATTCCATTCCGAGGTTGTTTGCTCAAAATCAACCCTTCGTCAGATTTTTCCAATTTAAAGCTTCCGAAATGAGAATTCTCTTTCCAAATCCACTCTGAACTTCCCAAATTTCAATTCCGACCATGCGTACAAGTCATAATACCTTAAGTGAAGTTGCTCAAGTGTAATGACCCGACCGGTCGTTTTGAGCTCTAGCGCATCGTTCAGCGGTTTGAAGTTGTGACCAGCTTCGTTTCAGGTGTTACAACTTGTAGGTGTGGTTGGAATTGAATTTCGGAAAGTTTAGAGTTGGTTTGGAAAGAAAATTCTCATTTCAGAAGCCTTAAGTTGGAGAAATGGGCTAAGATTGGAATTTTGAGTAAACGACCTCTGAATCGGGATTTGAAGGTTCCAGCAGGTTCGTATGATGATTTCGGACTTGGGTGTATGTCCGGCTCGAGGTTTGGATAACTCGGGACCGCTTCGGCGTATATTGTGGAAGTTAACATTTTAGAAGAATTTCATGAATTTGGGCTTGAAGTGTATATCAGCGAGGTTGATGTCCGTCTGGGATTCCGAGTCTGGGAATAGCTCCGTATGGTGATTCTGGAGTTGGGAGCGCGATCAAAAATGAATTTGGATGTCCGTAGGTTATTTTGAAGTCATTTAGCTAAAGATAGAAATTTTAAGGTTTTTGAGAAGTTTGACCGAGAGTTTGACTTTTTGATATCGGGGTCAGATTCCAATTCCGAAAGTTGAAGCATGTCCGTAATGTCGAATATGACTTATGTGTAAAATTTGGGTCATTCGGACATGCTTTGATAGGTTTCGGCATCAAATGTAGAAGTTTGAAATTTCAAAGTTCATAAAGCTTGAATTGGAGTGCGATTCATGATTTCGACGTTGTTTGATGTGATTTGAGGCCTCGAGCGAGTTCGTATTATGTTTTGGGACATGTTGGTATAATTGGTTAAGGTCCCGAGGGCCTCGGGTTGATTTCGGAAGGTTAACGAAATGGACTTCGGACCAAAATAGCTACTGAAAATTCTGCAGCAAATCTGTTTTGGGATAACAATTTATGCATCGAAGAGCTAACTTTGGAATCGTATATATAGGAATCTGAAAATTTGCAAAACATAAAAGTTATAGATCTTGAAGTCTAGTTTTCAGAAAATTAAACCATTTTTCATTTGGAGTGTTGTGCAAAACGTTATGACCGATGGAAAATGGCTGGTGGAGTTGTTTCGCCAGAATTTTCTGATGTATGGAGCCGACTTTAGAAGCTTATATCTCGGAATAATAAAGAGTTATATGGTGTACAACCTATCAAATTAATGATCTTAGAGTCTAGTTTCTAAATCATCAAACCGTTTGTTATTTGGATATTTCTACAAGGAGTTATGGGTGTTTTAACAGAAGGTGTTCAACAAGGGAAAATTGAAATAGGATGTACAACCTACACAGCACAATCGCAAGGTACAACTTGATGAAGCATGAGCAGATTGTTTTAAACACGAATTTTGGGCCATTTTTTTTCATTTCTTTCATTTGGCTTGGATGATTTTGGAGAGCTCAAAGAGGTATTTTCATCAAGCAACACAAGGTAAGTGATTTCTTCCTATTTTTGAGTTAAATATGTGATCTTACATGGATTTAGACATGGAAAATTTGTATAAATTTGGGATTTTTGGGGAAGACCTAGAGGTTGGAATTTTGGACTTTTACCATGAATATAAGCATGAAAATTGTAACAAATTGTATATTTGAGTTAGTAAAGTTATGGGTAGAATTTATCTTCGAGAAATTTTGGATTTCCGGGCATCTGAGCGGGGTTGGTAAAGTATATAATCTGTGAGTATTAGGATGAATTTTTATTGCTTTGCTGTTATGTGGTAGTTTTGGAGCGTTATGCGTCCATTGGAGTCATCGGAAGGGCTTGGAAGTCAGTGTTGGAATTTCGGAGCGAGGTAAGTCTCCTTTCTAACTTTGTGAGGGAGAATTTCCCCCCTAGGTGAATTAATTCAATACATGCTATTTCTTCGGGGGATACGTACACACGAGGTGATGGGAGTCCGTGCGTAGCTACTACTATGCCATGTCCAGGTAGCCTAGGACCCACTAGCATGCCTTGCCTGTTGTACCTGTGATCTTGTCTGTGATGTTATACTGCTAATATAATCGAAATTGTAATTTAATGACTAAGGAAGATTAGAGTTAATTTTCTAAATCATCAAAAAGGAGAATTTATTTCCTTGGTGGGCAATTGTATTTCCAAATAAGGTTGTGTTATTAAATGTTATATAAAACTAGGCAAGTGAATTTCGAAAAAGGGATTTAAATACTATTTGTGGTTTTAAAAGAGAAATCGGTCATTTACTTGAGTATTTGTGTTCCCGACGTATTCAGGGTGGATTGTTGATTGTGCGTGTCTGCATGTGACCGCTTCGCAATTTACATTCCGCGAGCGGAGTGTTATTTCCCCTACTCTCATGGGAGCGGGCCGTACGCCTGTATGGGCCGTTCGATCCTCGGCAGTGCATAGATATGATTACTATATTGAGAGGTGCACTTTTGGGAAGGGCCGATCGATCCTCGGCAGTGCACAGAGAGGATTACTATATTGAGAGATGCGCTGTTGGTACGGGCCGTTCCATCCTCGGCAGTGCATAGAAATGAATATTATATTGAGAGGTGCACTTTTGGGACGGACCGGTCGATCCTCGGCAGTGCACAGAGATGATTATTATATTGAGAGATGCACTTTTGGTACGGGCCGTTCGATCCTCGGCAGTGCATAGACATGAGTATTTTATTGAGAGATGCACTTGTGGTACGGGCCGTTCGATCCTTGGCAGCGCACAAAGTGATTATTAGGACGGCTCAGGCTGGTTGTTCTTATCCCGTATGCGCATGTTAAACTGTTAAATGTTTTCTACATGATTTTTAAGTGCTAAGATATTTGGGAGAAAATAAAGAGGCAATTGTTTACTTAAGATATTTGGAAAATAAAAGGAAAGTGTACTTTGTTGTTTATTCTCGTGTAGTTACCTGGATTTCTGTACTCGATACGTACTCGCTGGTCACTATCTTACATTTCTACTATATTTCATCATATTCTGTCATATATTATATTGTCGGACCCTAGTAAGTGCCTAATTTGACCTCTCGTCACTACCTTTCTGAGGTTAGGTGGGCGACTTACTGAGTACACGTTGTTTTTCTACTCATGCTACACTTGTTGTGCATTTTTATTGCACAGGTACTTTCATAGCAATGTGGAGGATTCGGATACTTAGGTGAACTGCATCATCCGGAGGCGATCCGCAGCTGACAGAGTCACCTTCATACTGTATTTATTTCATTTTAAATTTCCTTGTCCAGTTGTATTTCGGACAGGCTTTGTAATGATTGTATAAATTCTTAGAAATTGCTCATGCACTTGTGACACCAGGTTCTGGGATATGCATTGGGATATAATTTCTTAAATGAAATCTTTAAATCACTGTTTTTAATTAACAGCCTTTTATTTGATTATCATGTAATAAACTGAACGAAAATGTTTTCATAAATGTTAAAAAAATCGGAAAGTTATTTCAAGTAACTAATGATTTGGCTTGCCTGACATTGATGTCCGGCGCCATCACGATCTTAGGGATTTTGGGTCGTGACAACATGGTATTAGAGCGCTAGGTTCCCGTAGGTCTCACGAGTCATGAGCAAGTCTAGTAGAGTCTTGAGGATCGGTACGAAGACTTCTGTACTTATCTTCGAGAGGCTACAGGGTTGTTAGGATTACTTCCCTTCTTGATTCTTCATCGTGCGAGTTGATTCCTTTGAGGCTTATGCCTATGTTCATTCCTACCCAATCTTACGCGTCGCGAAGCGCTTGCTATGGATCAGGAATTTGAGGAATGGAAATGGTGCTATGAATGTAATTCGAGATGCTTTCATGTGTAATTGGTCGTGGTTGTTGTTATGGCCCTGCAAAAGGGTAATATGTTATTTCAGCTCAGTAGCTGTGTTTCTGGGAGCCTTAAGGTTGTGCTCGAGTAGTGATGATGTTTGCAATTGATTGTCGCGTGGTGTCGATACGATGATGGAATTCTTGTCCGTGTGTTGGGGATGATGAATGGTTTGAAGGGAGGTCTTCTCAGAGTTTGATTTCGGTATTTCAGTGTTTTTGTGTCGGTAGAAGAAGGGCATTTGGGTTATGAATGGTCCGGTTGGGGTTGATAAAGTAATAAGACTTGGAGTCTTCAGTTGAGGTGGGATATGCACCTGTGACGTGTAGTCGTCGTCATTGATTGGATAGAATGTGTAAGGTTCGTCGGTGCTATGGTTTCTTCGATTGCGTGGGGTCAGAGTATTGAGAAGAAGTGTTGAAGAATATGGTTGTCTGGGATCGTGAGGTGTGGTGGTTCAGTACTGGATAAGTGTTGTTAATGAAGGAAGCTAGAGAAAGATGATCTTTGGAGAGCGTGAAGTCGTGGTGATCTGCTGGTTTGAGAGCTACAGAAAACGCTCCTAAAGTAAGGCTAGGTGGTGATTCCATTTCTAAGAGGCCAGGTGTAATAAGCGGAAGTCGAGAAGTTGCAAAGTAGGGGAGTCCCACCATCTGCAGTTGGGTCGTAGGGTTGTCTTCGCATAGGGTTGCGGATTATCGGCGTGTTGGCAAGTTATTTCAACTAAGGGAAAGGAGTAAAGTGGTGATTGTTCATGGGATTTGATGAATATGTGCAAAAGTTGGCCCTGTCGGGCCAGGGTTAGGATTTGGAAGATTCAGGATTTATGCTTAAGGCATGGGCGAGTTGTAAGGATGGTGACTCAGTCACGTGTTTCATTGAAAGGGGTGTTCCTGTGCTAGGAGAGCCCTGGAGTTGATTGTATTCGTGGCCAGTCGGAGTGGGTGACTCTCAATAGTGGTCCTAGTGAGTTCAAAAGTTAAGAATGCGACATTTAAGGGTTCCAAGCAGCAATATGATCGAGAATCGAGCTTTTGTAGAGTAATTTCTGAGAAAAAAGGGGAGGGTTGGAATGTTCTATGATTTGTTACAACATGCAGGATAATATTGGAGGAGGGAAAGAAATAGACTCCTGATTGAAGGAAAGACTATCAGAAGGGTATGAGACGGGTTGCGGGATTTAGGCAGCATAGTCTCGTGAATCAAGGTCACTCGGAATGAGTGAGGGTTGAGTTCGCTACGGGTTGAAGGAAGTTGCTATTATTCCTGATGCAATTAATGATGATTAAAAGAAGATAGATTAATTAGCCATGGTTGAAATGGCACATTGCGGCAGTGATCGGTTCCTTTGATGTGATGTAGTTATGCATGTGGTTTGTGCTGGTGGATGCGGGGCTTGTCGGTCGTCGTAACGGATCTCATGTGGGAGCATTTGAATGTTATAGCCTGCCAGGTGTAGGCGGATCCCGGAAGGGTTATGTTGGTATAGACTACTACTTAAGGATTTACATGATTGGGTGATAATGGGAATCCACTCGTGTGTTGATATGGTACTCTTGAATTGAGTCAAGTAAAAAGTTTCTACATGATGAAGTGTTCACCCTATTAGTGGTTCGGAAGTTGTGATGGAATTATTGGGCTACCTCATGTTGGTATGTTAGGTGCGGGAAGCAGTATGTGACTAGGAGTAAGAATCGAGATTTAGGTCTGATGTTTATAAGGATGTCATGATCTCGGAAGAGCAAGACAAAGTGGTTTGAAAGTTCAGAGTAAGTTGGTGTTATCTTCAGTGTCCCCTGAGATTGATATTCGGTGAAAAAGGCTTTGTACCCTGGTCATGGGTTCTTGATGTGTTTTGCGGCCTTAGTGTGGTCGGTATTATGGATGACATACTTTTTGCCTTGTGTGGAAGGTCGTGGAAGCATGACCGCAAAAAGATTGTATAAAGTGTGACATGTAGTCACTTGATGGATTTCAGATTTCGACTAAGTATAAAGAAGTGCAATATTTCTTAATTGAGAATTATGGGGTGTTAGTCCCGGTGATGATGGTTGTTCTCGTGTATTATGTGAGAAAGTGGGTTAATGTGGACCTAGGTAAAAGCTAGTAGCTAAGTTTGGGCGAGCGAGGTGGCGACGATGTTGGTTGATGGATTTAAATATGATTATGGGCTCCGTAGGAGCCAGGCATGTTCCTTTCAGTAAGAGAGCTTTCATGGAAAGGTATTAGAACAGCGGGTGTTGTTCCGCCTTCATCGTATTCATGTGTTATTGTGATTGGGTCGTGTGAGTTGTGAAACGGCTTTGATAATTTCTTATGTGTTGAGGTCTCGCATAGCGCGGATGTTATGTGAGCAGGATAGCTCTTGAGATCCAGAGTATATATGTATATCGCACCTCAGTTGTGCTTGAGTTTTGTAGCCTATGGATTTATCAGTCTCCCCAGGATGGTATTATGCACTTAGCGTGCTTGGATCGATATTCAGTAATTTGTAATAGTGAGCGATTCAGCTCCGTGTATATTTCCTTATGTGAGTTTTAGGATGGGGTCGGGTGGCACGCCGCCACAGGTATGTTATTTGGATCGGGTTGCATGCCGCAACAGTATGATGATGAGAAGGGTTAATATGTATTAACTTTCTTGTGTTTTATTTCCTATTTTCTGGTAAGGATTCATATTAGTTGCGTGAGCTAAATAGTTCCGTCCTGAGTCGTTTCTTATTATCATGTTCGAGTTATGGCCTATTGGTGCGATGTGGTATCTTGTGAGGTTGTTGGTCATGTTGGGGTAGTTTGTTGTCTGAGCAGTTCGTACTGGGTGAGACGAGATTATCAGATCAGGGATCAGTGCGATAAGGTTATGTGAAATGCATATTAAAGAACAAAAACTATTATTCAGGTTCATAATGAAGTGATGATTCTAGTCAAGATGAGATATTCAAGGATTTGGTAACTCTGCAGTTGAGTATGAATTTCTGCGAATTTTCCTCCGTTGTGGTGGTATCGTCAGCGTTATAGTAGGATGTATGTATATATCATGAGGTGCATTGGGAGCATCAGATTCGTGGAATTTGGCTATCAAGGTTCCGGGAGCGTCATTGTGGTTAGATAATGAATCTTGCGGTGCATGGTGCTGATTCAGCAAAGGTATGCAGTCATGTTCTGGTATGTCATGTGGTAGTTACGGTGTTTATATATGTTGGAACTAGGCCTGGCAGAGAAACTTCAAGTGTTTAAATGAATTTTGAGCTTATTATATGGATAAAGAAGAAATCTTCAGGCGTGATCAAGCTAATGTGCTCAACTGGGTTGAGGTAGCACGGGCAGGTGCTCGAGGTGTAAAACACTGATTTCAGGGAACGCCAGAGCAATTCTTGGCACGTTCGAGGACAAACGTCGGTTTAAGTGGAGGAGAATGTAACGACCCGACCGGTCGTTTTGAGATCTAGCGCGTCGTTCAGCGGTTTGAAGTCGTGAGCAGATTCGTTTCAGGTGTTATGACTTGTAGGTGTGGTCGGAATTGAATTTCGGGAAGTTTAGAGTTGGTTTGGAAAGAAAATTCTCATTTCAGAAGCCTTAAGTTGGAGAAATGGGCTAAGATTGGAATTTTGAGTAAACGACCTCCGAATCAAGATTTGAAGGTTCCAGCAGGTTCGTATAATGATTTTGGACTTGGGTGTATATCTGGCTCGGGGTTTGGATAACCCGGGAGCGCTTCGGCGTATATTGTGGAAGTTAGCATTTTAGAAGGATTTCATGAATTTGGGCTTGAAGTGCATATCGGTGAGGTTGATGTTCGTTTCGGATTCCGAGTCTGGGAATAGCTCTGTATGGTGATTCTGGAGTTGGGAACGCGATCGGAAGTGAATTTGGATGTCCGTAGGTTATTTTGAAGTCATTTGGCTAAAGATAGAAATTTGAAGGTTTTTGATAAGTTAGACCGAGAGTTTGAATTTTTGATAGCAGGGTCGGATTCTAATTCTGAAAGTTGGAGCAGGTCTGTAATGTCGAATATGACTTGTGTGCAAAATTTGGGGTCATTCGGATGTGATTTGATAGGTTTCGGCATAGGCATAGGATGTAGAAGTTTGAAATTTCAAAGTTCATAAAGCTTGAATTGGAGAGCGATTCATGATTTCGACATTGTTTGATGTGATTTGAGGCCTCGAGCGAGTTCGTATCATGTTTTGGGACATGTTGGTATAATTGTTTAAGGTACCGAAGGCCTCGGGTTGATTTCGGAAGGTTAACGGAATGGATTTCAGACCAAAATAGCAGCTGAAAATTCTGCAGCAAATCTGTTTTGGGACAGCAATTTATGCATCGAAGAGCTAAATTTGGAAGCGTATATATAGGAATATATAAGGAATATGAAAATTGTCAAAACATAAAAGTTGTAGAGATTAAAGTCTAGTTTTCATAAAATTAAACCATTCGTCATTTGGAGGTTTATTCAAAAACTTATGACCGATTCAAAATGGCTGGTGGAGCTGTTTCGCCAGAATTTTCTGATGCATGGAGCCGACTTTAGAAGCTCATATCTCGGAATATATAAAGATTTATATGGTGTACAACCTATCGAATTAAAGATCTTTGAGTCTAGTTTCTACATATTCAAACCGTTTGTTATTTGAATATTTCTACAAGGAGTTATCGGTGTTTTAACAGAAGGTGTTCAACAAGGGAAAATTGTAATAGGATGTACAACCTGCACAGCACAAGCGCAAGGTACAACTCGATGAAGCATGGGCAGATTATTTTAAACACGAATTTTGGCCCATTTTTTCATTTGGCTTGGATGATTTTAGAGAGCTCAAGGAGGGATTTTCACCGAGCAACACAAGCTAAGTGATTTCTTCTTATTTTTGAGTTACATATGTGATCTTACATGGATTTAGACATGGAAAATTTGCATAAATTTGGGATTTTGGGGGAAGACCTAGAACTTGGAATTTTGGACTTTTACCATGAATTTGAGCATGTAAATTGTAACATATTGTATATTTGAGATAGTAAAGTTATGGGTAGAATTTATCTTCGAGAAATTTCGAATTTACGGGCACGTGGGCCCGAGGGCATTTTGTTCATTTTTCCGAGCGGGGTTGGGAAATCTGAATTTATTGTGAGTATTAGGATGAATTTTTATTGCTTTGCCATTATGTCGTAGTTTCGGAGCGTTACGCGTCCGTTGGAGTCATCGGAAGGGCTTGAAAGTCGATGTTGGAATTTCGGAGCGAGTTAAGTCACCTTTCTAACTTTGTGAGGGGGAAGCGTCGCCCTAGGTGAATTAATTCAATACATGCTATTATCTTCGGGGGCTACGTACACACGAGGTGATGGGAGTCCGTGCGTAGCTACTACTATGCCATGTCCGGGTAGCCTAGGACCCACTAGCATGTGTTACCTGTTGTACCTGTGACGTGTCTGTGATCTTAGACTGCTAATATAATCGAAATTGTAATTTAATGACTAAGGAAGATTAGAGTTTATTTTCTAAATTATCAAAAAGGAGAATTTATTTCCTTCGCGGGCAATTGTATTTCCGAATAAGGTTGTGTTATTAAAAGTTATATAAAACTCGGCAAGTGAATTTCGAAAAAGGGATTTAAGTACTATTTGTGATTTTAAAAGAGAAATCGGTCATTTACTTGAGTATTTGTGTTTCCGACGTATTCGGGGTGGATTGTTGATTGTGCATGTCTGCATGTGACCACTTTGCAATTTACATTCCGCGAGCGGAGTGTTATTTCTCCTACTCTCATTGGAGCGGGCCGTACGCCACGGCGGGTTTAGAATGCACTTTTGGTATGCGTCGTTCGATCCTCGGCAGTGCATAGATATGATTATTATATTTAGAGGTGCACTTTTGGGACGGGTCGACCGATCCTCGGCAGTGCACAGAGAGGATTACTATATTGAGAGATGCACTTTTGCTATGGGTCGTTCGATCCTCGGTAGTGCATAGATATGATTATTATATTGAGAGGTGCACTTTTGGGACGGGCCGATCGATCATCGGCAGTGCACAGAGAGGATTATTATATTGAGATATGCACTTTTGGTACGGGCCGTTCGATCCTCGGCAGTGCACAGAGTAATTATTAGAACGGCTCAGGCCGGTTGTTCTTATCCCGTATGCGCACGTTAAACTGTTAAATGTTTTCTACATGATTTTTAAGTGATCAGATATTTGGGAGAAAATAAAGAGGTAATTGTTTACTTAAGATATTTGGAAAATAAAAGGAAAGTGTACTTTGTTGTTTATTCTCGGTAGTTACCTGGATTTCTGTACTCGATACGTACTCCCTGCTCACTGTCTTACATTTCTACTATATTTCATCATATTATGTCGTATATTATATTGTCGGACCCTAGTAAGTGTTTAATTTGACCTCTTGTCACTACCTTTCTGGGGTTAGGGGGACGACTTACTGAGTACACGTTATTTTTGTACTCATGCTACACTTGCTGTGCATTTTTATTGCACAGGTAATTTCATAGCAATGTGGAGGATTAGGATACTTAGGCGAGCTGCATCATCGGAGGCGATCCGCAGCTGACAGAGTCACCTTCATACTATATTTATTTCATTTTAAATTTCCTTGTCCAGTTGTATTTCGGACAGGCTTTGTAATGATTGTATAAATTCTTAGAAATTGCTCATGCACTTGTGACACCGGGTTCTGGGATATGTATTGGGATATAATTGCTTAAGTGAAATCTTTAAATTACTGTTTTTAATTAACAGACTTTTATTTGATTATCATGTAATAAAGTGAACGGAAATGTTTTCATAAATGTTAAAAACATCGGAAAGTTATTTCAGGTAATTAATGATTTGGCTTGCCTGACATTGATGTCCGGTGCCATCACGACGTTAGGGATTTTGGGTCGTGACATCATGGCCTCAAACCACCGAACGACGCACTAGAGCTCAAAACGACCGGTCGGGGTCATTACAAAGACTAAGTGTCTCATTTAAATCCAAAACTACTCTGGACCCAACCCTACCAACTCGATACAACTCAACACAGCTGAACAACACATAAAGAAGCAAGAATTGGGGAAACGGGGCTATAACTCTCGGAATGACCGGTTAGGTCGTTACACTTTCAAACACATAAACCTCCGAACTCATAACTTGGAACTTGTAAAATTTTCAACCTTTAAACCGAAAAATAAAAAAATTAAAACTGAAAAATATATTAAACAAAATATTTTTTTC
>MDKJ01168210.1:0-11208 GCA_005239525.1 Nicotiana knightiana
TTCTGGAAGTGGGAACAGTTTGTAATGTCATTTTGGATATGTCTGCAAAATTTCAGGTCCATCAGAGGTGTTTTGGTTGGTTTCAGCGTAGTTGGCAAAATTTGGAAACTTCAAAGTTCTTAGACTTGAATTTGATGTAAATTTGGTGTTTCCGTGCTGTTTTTGGTTTTTCGAAGGCTCGACTAAGTTGAAATAATGCTATGGGGTGTGTTGGTATGTTTGGTTGGGGCCTCGAGGGGCTCGAGATTGATTTCGGATGGTTGACGGGAAGTTTGGAGTGACTTTGGTAAATCTACAGGTCGTTGTTGCTGGTGTTTTCGCACTTGCGGAAAGGGAGCTGCAGGTGTGGTTCCGTAGGAGCAGAATGGGCTCTGTAGGTGCGACATTTGGCTGAGTGGGGAGTGGTCTGCAAGTGCGAGGAATTTTTCGCACCTCCCATGTCCCAGGCGCTGAAGGAGCATCGAAGCTGCAAAGTCGCAGATGCGGAGAAAAAGTCGCAGGCGCGGGATTGGCCCGTTAAGTGAGTTCCCGCCGGTGCTCACCTGGGACCGTAGGTGCGGCTAATGGTCCGGAGGAGCAGAAATGACTGCGCAGAAACAGTATAAAAAGTACCCTCCGTGAAAATTTCTTATTTTTCGTCAATTTGCATGTGGGAGGAGTCATTTGTAGGCGATTTAGAGAGGGAAATTCAAGATTCTTCAGCAAAGGTAAGTTCTTTGGTTGCTAAAATTTTTCCTATGCTATTTGTTTCGGATTAGGCTTGAAATTTTAAGGATTTGAGTAGGAAAAGGTTGGGAAGAAGGGGGTGGAGAATTGGAAATTCTTTTAAGGTTTTGGGTAGGCAATTGTGATCCGATTTTGATGATTTTGGTATGAGTAGAATCGTGGGAGGACGAGGTTTCTAGTGATGTAAAAATTATCGAGTTCCGAGATGTGGGCTCGGGGCTCGGGTTTGGCCGAATTTTGAGATTTTCGTGTAATTTGATAGTTTTCGGTTGGGTTGCGTTCCTTGGTTATATATTGATAATGTTAAACTGATTTTGTCTAGATTCAGTGCAATTGGGAGCCAATTCGAGGGGCAAGAGCATTGCCGACTAGTGTCGCGGCTCGGTAGAGGTAAGTAATGGTTATAAATCTTGTCCTGAGGGTATGGAACCCCGGACAGCATAATTTCTCACTGATTTTGGAATGGCGTACATATCAGATGACGTGTATCTGGCACGTACTGATTTTTGGATTGGACTAGGTCCTCTCCGCGGCAACTAATGAGTTGCATATTTACTCAAAACCTTATGTTAAATTATGTTCTAATGATTTGTGAAATATTTGGGCTATAAGCCGTGTTTGGGGCCTCATGTCGATCTGTTTAGACCCTTTGAGGGCTTTTTACTGTTGTTTTCCTCACTATTTGTGGATGATTTTACTCAACATCATTGTGCATACTATTTTATTTGAAACTCAGCCTGATTTACACTGCATGAGCATTAAAATGATGTTTTCGGGTCGAGTACCCTATTTTACTAATTCGCCCGAGCGGCCTTTCGAGTCGTTCAACCGAGTGAGGGCGAGGGCCAAGAGTGATGGTGAGGTGCTGAGTGATATTAGCGCTTGGGATGAAGGAGCCCCTCCGGAGTCTTTACACACCCCCAGTGAGCACACTGAGTGCCGAGTGACGAGTGATTAGGAGGCATAAATGACTGATTGTGAGGTGCTAAGTGATTGTGAGGCGCCGAGGGATTGTGAGGCATGCCCGAGGGGATAATTATTGATCACGCTCAACTATGTCTTATAGAAAGACTAAACAGGCGCTGCAAATATAATCTGGGGTATTATGCCCAGAGTCGATCCCACAGGAAATTGACGTATCAAGCAATCTGTTAAAATACTACTCAGCTGTCACCTGATGTTATTTAAATTACTAATACTAAATATTAGAACTAAAGTTTAACTACGCTAAGGTATAAACAATTGTAATAAAAATCTAAGGTTATGGTTTCCCCTGCTGGTGAACTTACTTCTCGGATACTTCGTATAGCTTGATTAGTTATCTCTATCAATCATGAACACTCTATCTACCATAAATCTCTCTCAAGTAATTATGATAATTTACTAGACGCACTCTCTCAAGTTACGCTAGCTAGATTGCATTACAGTTCACTTTAGATTGCACCCGAGGTATCGTTATCTCTAATCCAACCTCTAAACCCTCGGTTATGACTTTCGTCTATACTCTGGGAGTGGTGTTGTTCAAACAATTACCTAAATATGCACTCTCTCTCAAGTAGATACATAATAAATAGGCACAGCTAATTGAGGGCCCTTCAATCAACTACAACAAGAACGTAGTTGAACAAATAGAGTTTAATCAACCAATCAAAGCTATATTAATATCACAATAAGTTTATTCCCCAACGGGTTCTACCAAAACCCTAGGTTAAAGAAGTTAGCTAAACAAATTCATAAGAATAAAATCTAAAACAACTTGCATAATAGAACTACAAAGTAATGAAGAAAATATGTACAAATTGATGTTTTGCCGTCCGTATCCACTTTAATCTCGAATCTCCCCCTTGTAGTTGTGTTTTAGGAGTCTATTTATGAGTTTAGGACAAACCCTAAACGTGTAGGAGACTTCTATTTCACTTGGGAAACACTTAAACCCGTCAAAACTCGGTTTCTGGCCGAACTGGGGACCCTGGCGTTTGGACCCAAAGGCCTGGCTAACGCCAGGCTAGGGCTGGCGTTTCAGCCCTAACGCCAGGTAGGGTTAGGTTGTTTGGCTCTGTCGCCCGGCTATCTCTCGGGTGTCTCCTTTCGCGTATTTTTCTAGGTATTTGCATCCTTTTAGCTCCGTTTCCATCTCCACTTCACCTACACATGAAATAAACTCCATTAAGCACATAACAAGTGTAATTTTATCATTAATGCGCATAAAATGTAAGGTATATCACATGTTAAACTATGCAATTTAATCTCGCATCCATTATGAAACATGTTTTTGCCCCAGGGGCTACTTATGATTTTACTACATTCATTTGCATATCAAATTCTTTGTTTTAAAGTTGTTAAAAATGTGCATTCTTTAAAATTTTTATGAAGTTGGTTTTTAAGACATGATGATTTCATATATCTATGTTATACTATTGGAAAGTAAGGTTTTGTATATTGTGACTTGATTTCATTGATTTTATGTGTTTCCTTGCTACTTAGACTTGATTTGTTTTCATTACTACTGAGTTGGCATACTCACATTACTCCATGCACCTCCGTGTGCAGATTCAAGAGAAGATATCAAGCATTAGTCTTTATTCCGCAGCGGAGCCAGATTTGTGGGATATAGAGGTAGATGTTCAGCGTTTGCAGCATCTCTGTTTTCGCTTCATGTAGTATTTAGTTTTAACTCGAAGGTTTTGTATTATAATAGTTTGTTTTGGCTTATTTCTCTAGATGCTCAAGAGATGTTGGCTCCAGGTTTTGGGGATGGAAGTACTACATAAAAAAAATTGGCCTATTATATTAAGAAATTTTCTGTATATTTTTATGAAATTCTTGAAACTTGAATGGAATTTTCAAAAGAAATTACGAACATGCGGTAGTCGGCTAGCCTAGTTCCACGATAGGCGCCATCATGGCCGGTTAGGATTTGTTGTCGTGACAGTTTGGTATTAGAGCCTTAGGTTACATAGGAATCAACGACCATGAGCAGGTTTAGTAGAGTCTTGCAGATCGGTACGAAGACGTCTGTACTTATGTTCGAGAGGCTGCCGATCTTTTAGGAAACATTTCTATATTTCTTGAACCCTTTCGTGTTGATCTATTGATTCTTGAAATCTGAACTTACGTTGTTTCATTCTGTCACAGATGGTGAGGACACATCATACTGATCAAAGTGACCAGTCACCGGCTAGACCAGCGAGAGGTCGAGGACGCAGTCGATGCCGTGGTAGAGGTAGGGGTCAGCCTGTGCAGCAGCCGGGCCAGTGCCTCAGGATCCCCCTACCGATCATGATCAGGTTCTTGCTGATGGTCTCATAGTGGGACAGGCTCAGGCACCAGCAATGCCTATGGTTATTCCGGGTCTTCAGGAGACCCTGTCTCAGTTATTGTCAGTATGCACCGGTTTGGCTCAGGCCGTTTCCATGTCTTCTTCTACCACCACAACTCAGGCCGGAGGAGGCAACCAGACTCCAGCTGCGCGGGCACCTGAGCAGGATGCACATTGTATTCAGGCACCGGGGGGAGCCCCAACTCAGCCAATTGCTCTGGTTCAGGATTATGTGGTCCCTGCTATTCCTGAGGACGAGCAGTGCAGGTTGGAGAGATTCAACAGACTTCAGCGTCCGACTTTCAGCGGTATAGAGAGCAAGGATGCCTAGGGATTTCTAGATAGGTCCCAGAGGATACTGCGTACCCCGGGTATTTTTGAGACCAGTGATGTCTCATTTCTTACATTCTACTTTGCGGGTGCAGTCTTTACCTGGTGGGAGTCCTTCGAGAGGCATAGATCGGTTGGTTCAGGACCCCTTACCTAGCAGCAGTTCTCCACGATTTTTTTGGAGAAGTATGTTCCGCATTACCTGGCAGCAGTTCTCCACGATCTTTTTGGAGAAGTATGTTCCTCAGTCCCACTGAGAGGATCAGTGTAGGCAGTTTGAGCAGCTGCATCAGGGAGAGTTATCAGTTACTCAGTACGAGATGAGGTTCTCCGATTTGGCTAGACATGCTTCTGAGATTATCCTTACTGATAGGAGAGGGTGAGGATTTTTGTAGATGGTCTTTCTTATCAGCTTCGATTATTTATGACTGGGGAGAGAGTATCGGGTGCTTTATTCGAGCAGGTTATTGACATAGTTCGAGATATTGAGTGTGTTCACCGCCAGGAGCGGGAGGAGAGGGAGGCCAAGAGACCTCGCGGTTTGGTCAGTTCCAGTGGTGCTTCCTTTAGGGGACAGTTTCAGCAGGGTAGGGGCCATTCATTCAGGCCTCCTCAGTTAGGCCGCCCAACATATAATAGTGCTTCTTCGGGACAAGGTCCCCGTGGTTCTCAGTCAGGCCGTACTTCATTTGGTGCCCTCCCAGCTAAGAGTGCAGCTCGAGCACCGCCATTTTAGGGTTCTTATATGCAGGAGTCTTCCAGTGGCCGTACGGGTGCTAGGGGTTTATCATTCCCAGCCTCAAGCTCTAGGGAGTTTTTTTGATTGTGGAGAGTTTGGGCACGGGTGGAGGCAGTATCCCCGTCGTTCCGGTGGATATTGTCAGCAGAGGGGCCAGCCCTCGACTTCAACTCCAGTCACTTCACCACCCGCCCAAGCAGCCAGGGGTGGTGGTCAGTCAGCTAGAGGCCTCCCTAGAGGGGGAGGTCAGGCTCGCATGTATGCATTTCCAGCCAGGCTGGATGCTATGGCCTTAGATGCCGTGATCGCAGGTATTGTTTCAGTTTGTTTCCGTGATGCCTTGGCTTTATTTCACCTTGGTTCCACATATTCCTATATTTCTTCATATTTTGTCGATTTTCTGGATGTGCCCCGTGAGTCTCTAGTCACCTCAATTCATGTGTCGACAACGGTGGGCGATACTGTTGTTGTGGACTGTGTGTATCGTTCGTGCATTATATCTATTGGGGATCTGGAGACCCGAATGAACCTACTGTTACTCAGCATGGTCGATTTTGAAGTGATATTGGGCATGGATTAGTTATCTTCGTGCCGTGATGTTCTTGATTGTAACGCTAAGACCGTGACCTTTGCTATGCCGGGGTGTCGGAGGGTTGAGTGGAGAGGTTCTTTCGAGTATATGCCTAGCATGGTGATTTCTTACCTGAAGGCTCAACGCATTATTGAGAAAAGGGTGTTTATCTTATTTGGACATTGTGAGGGATGTCGGTGGTGAGACTCCCGCTATTGATTCAGTTCTTGTGGTCTTTGATTTTCCGGATGTGTTTCCCGCAGACTTGTCGGGCATGCCACCTGACAGGGATATTTTTTTTTTATTGACTTGGTGCCAAGCACTCAGCCTATTTCTATTCCGCCTTATCGTATGGCACCAGCGGAGCTAAAGGAATTGAAGGAGCAGCTTCAGGAGCTCCTGGATAAGGGGTTCATTCGGCCTAGTGTGTTACCTTGGGGTGCACCGGTGTTGTTCGTGAAGAAGAAGGATGGGTCCATGCGTATGTGTATTGACTATCGGCAGTTGAATAGGGTTAGGGTGAAGAACTGGTATCCCTTGCCCCGCATTGATGATCTGTTTGACCAGCTTCAGGGAGCCAGAGTGTTTTCCAAGATTAATTTGAGATCTGGGTATCATCAGTTGAGGATTCGGGATTCTGATGTTCCGAAAACTGCTTTCAGGACCAGATATGGTCATTATGAGTTCTTGGTTATGTCGTTTGGGTTGATCAATGCCCCAGCTACGTTCATGCAATTGATGAACGGCGTGTTTCAGCCTTATCTTGATTCCTTCGTCATTGTGTTCATTGATGACATCCTGGTTTATTCTCATAGCCAGGAAGAGCATGCTCAACATTTGAGAGTTGTGTTGCACAGGTTTAGGGAGGAGAAGCTTTATGCAAAATTCTCCTAGTGTGAGTTTTGGCTTGCTTCGGTAGCTTTCTTGGGGCACGTGGTGTCTAGTGAGGGGATTCAGGTTGATCCAAAAAAAGATAGAGGTGGTGCAGAGTTGGCCTAGACCGTCCTCATCTACGGAGATTAGGAGTTTCCTTGGTTTGGCAGGTTATTACCGTCGCTTTGTGGAGGGATTCTATTCTATTGCTTCGCTTTTGACCAGATTGACCCAGAAGGATGCTCTATTTAGATTGTCTGATGAGTGTGAGCAGAGCTTCAGAAGCTCAAGTCAGCATTGACTACAGCTCCAGTACTAGTTTTGTGATGCATCTAGAGTCGGCTTGGGAGCGGTATTGATGCAGGATAGTAGAGTGATTGGCTACTCGTCCAGACAGTTGAAGGTGCACGAGATGAATTATGCAGTGCATGATCTTGAGTTAGCTGCCATTTTTCATGCCTTGAAGATTTGGCAGCATTATTTGTATGGGGTGCAGTGTGAGATTCTCACTGATCATCGCAGTTTGTAGTATCTGCTGAGGCAAAAGGAATTAAATATGCGTCATAGGAGATGGATAGAGCTCCTCAAGGATTATTACCTCACTATCTTATATCATCCAGGGAAGGCCAATGTAGTTGCTGATGCCTTGAGTCGCAGGGTAGAGAGTTTGGGGAGTTTAGCCTACCTTCCAGTAGCAGAGCGGCCATTAGCCCTTGATGTTCGGGCCTTAGCAGGTCAATTCGTGATATTGGACCTATCAGATCCCCAACGGGTGTTGGCTTGTGTAGCCTCCAGGTCTTCTCTTTATGATCAGATTAGAGCACGCCAATATGATGATCCACATTTACTTGTTCTTCATGACAGGGCCCGTCGCGGTAATGCCAGGGATGTGGTTATTGGTGATGATGGGGTCATGAGGATGCAGGGCCGGATTTGCGTGCCCAATGT
This sequence comes from Nicotiana knightiana, assembly GCA_005239525.1. Classification (NCBI taxonomy): domain Eukaryota; kingdom Viridiplantae; phylum Streptophyta; class Magnoliopsida; order Solanales; family Solanaceae; genus Nicotiana; species Nicotiana knightiana. Next base: position 7,507 of record MDKJ01168210.1, read on the forward strand.
AAATGGGCTTGGAGATTTTATTCTAGCAGAGGCTCATAGTTCGCGGTATTCCATCTATCTGGGTGTCGTGAAGATGTATCAGGAGTTGAGGCAGCATTATTGGTGGAGGAGAATGAAGAACGATATTGTGGAGTTTGTGGCTCGGTGTCTCAATTATCAGCAGGTCAAGTATGAGCACCAGAGACCAGGTGGATTGCTTCAGAGGTTTTATATTCCGCAGTGGAAGTGGGAGCGGATCACCATGGACTTCGTAGTTGGACTCCCACGAACTTCGAGGAGGTTTGATGCTATAGGGTTATTGTGGATCGGCTGACCAAGTCCGCACAATTCATTCATGTTGGTACTACTTATTCTTTAGAGATGTTAGCTGAGACTTATATTAGGGAGATTGTCAGACTGCATGGGGTTCCAGCTTCTATCATTTCTGACAAAGACACTCAGTTCACATCTCAGTTTTGGTAAGCCGCGCTGAGAGAGTTGGGTACTCAGGTTGAGTTGACCACAGAGTTTCATCCTCAGACCGACGGGCAGTCGGAGCACACCATTCAGATTTTGGAGGATATGTTGCGTGTTTGTGTGATGGACGTTGGTGGTTCATGGGATTAGTTTCTGCCACTAGTGGAGTTTCCATATAATAACAGCTATCAGTCGAGTATTCATATGGCTATGTATTAGGCTTTATATGGTAGGAGGTGTAGGTCTCCGGTTGGTTGGTTTGAGCCGGGCGAGGCCAGGCTATTGGGCACAGACTTGGTTCACTAGAGAGGGCAGCGGTGGAGGATGTCACCTGGGAGAACGAGAGGGAAATGAGGGACAAATATCCTCACTTATTTGAGACTCTAAGTATGTTTCTAGACCCGTTCGAGGACGGACTTTTTTTTAAGAGGGGGAGGATGTAACGGCCTGGCCGGTCGTTCCGTGAGATTTACCCCGTTTCCCCCATATATAAAATTTTTATATACTGCTATCCTGTTTTTGATATGTTGGGTCAGTTGGTTTGGGTCCGAAATGGTTATGGTGAGAGTTTAGGCATTTAGCCTTTTAAAGTAGACTAATAGTTTAGAAAGTCAACTGAGAGTTGACTTCATGGTAAACGACCTCGGATGTCCGGTGTAGAATTAGGCTTGAATTGGAGAAAGTTAGTTTTTGCCGATTTTTGATCGGTAGTGAAAAATAGGCTATCGGGGTCGGAATGGAATTCCGGAAGTGGGAACAGGTTCATAATGTCATTTTGGATATGTCTGCAAAATTTCAGGTCAATCGAAGGTGTTTTGGTTGGTTTCGGCGTAGTTGGCGAAATTTGGAAATTTCAAAGTTCTTAGGCTTGAATTTGATGTAAATTTTGTGTTTTCGTGTTGTTTTTGGTGTTTCGAAGGTTCTGCTAACTTGGAATAATGCTATGGGGTGTGTTGGTATGTTTGGTTGGGGCCCCGAGGGGCTCGGGGATTGATTTGGGATGGTTGACGGGTAGTTTGGAGTGACTTTGGTAAATTTGCAGGTTGATGTTGATGGTGTTTTCGCACCTGCGGAAAGGGAGTCGCAGGTGTGTTCCGCAGGAGCGGACTGGGCTCCGCAGGTGCGAGATTTGACTGAGTGGGGAGTGGTCCGCAGGTGCGAGGAATTTGTCGCACATGCGATGTCGCGGGCGCGGAAGAAGCATCGCACCTGCGAAGCCACAGGTGCGGAGGAAAGGTCGCACGCGCGAGATTGGCCCGTTAACTGAGTTGGTGCGGCTAATGGTCTGCAAAAGCGAAAATGGCTGGGCAGAAACAGTATAAAAAGGACCCTCCGCGAAAATTTCTTATTTTTCATCAATTTGCATGCGGGAGGAGTCCTTTGAAGGCGATTTAGAGAGGGAAATTCAAGATTCTTCAGCAAAGGTATGTTCTTTGGTTGCTAACATCGTTCCTATGCTATTTGATTTGGATTAGGCTTGAAAATTTAAGAATTTGAGTAGGAAAAGGTTTGGAAGAAAGGGGTGGACAATTGAAAATTCTTCTAAGGTTTTGGGTAGGAAATTGTGATCCGATTTTGATGAATTTGGTATGAGTAGAATTGTGGGAGGACGAGGTTTCTAGTGATGTAAAAATGATCGAGTTCCGAGACGTGGGCCCGTGGCTCATGTTTGGCTGAGTTTCGAGATTTTCGTGTAATTTGATACTTTTCGACTGGGTTGCGTTCCTTGGTTATATATTGATAATGTTAAACTGATCTTGGCTAGATTCGGTGCAATTGGGAGCCAATTCGAGGGGCAAGAGCATTGCGCACCAGTGTCGCGGCCCGGTAGAGGTAAGTAATGGTTATAAATCTTGTCCTGAGGGTATGGAACCCCGAACTGCATAATTTCTCGCTGATTTTGGAATGACGCACATGTCGGATGACGAGTATGTGGCGCGTACTAATTTTTGGACTGGACTAGGTCCTCTCCGCGACAACTAATGAGTTGCATATTTACTCAAAACTTTATGTTAAATTATGTTCTAAAAATTTGTGAAATATTTGGGCTATAAGCCATGTTTGTGGCCTCGTGCCGATCTGTTTAGACCCTTTGAGGGCTTTTTACTGTTGTTTTCCTCACTATTTGTGGATGCTTTTTCTTAACATCATTGTGCATACTGTTTTATTTGAAACTCAGCCCTATTTACACTACATGAGCATTAAAAGGATGTTTTCGGGTCGAGTACCCTGCTTTACTAATTCGCCCAAGGGGCCTTTCGAGTGGTTCTACCTAGTGTGGCCGAGAGCCAAGAGTGATGGTAAGGTGCTGAGTGATATTAGCGCTTGGCTGAAGGAGCACCTCCGTAGTCAGTACACACTCCCAATGAGCGCACCGAGTGTCGTATGACGAGTGATTGGGAGGCATGAGTTATTGTGAGGTGCTGAGTGATTGTGAGGTGCTGAGAGATTATGTGGCATGCCTGGATGGCTGATTATGAAACATGTTTTTTCCCAAGGGGCTACTTATGATCTTACTACATTCATTTGCATACCAAATTCTTTGTTTTAAAGTATGGCTAGCCTAGTTCCACGATAGGAGCCATCACGACCGGTTAGGATTTGGGGTCGTGACATTACATGACAAGGGAGACAATTCAATTCAGCACTTTCTAGGTCTACGGTTATGCATAAAATTAATAACAAACTTGACACTCGTTTTTCTAATAGTTATTAAATAGTAGAATAAGTAAATCGCCCCAAATAGTTTTTAAATCAGTATATTTAGGGATAACGGGGTTAACCAGAATTTGAGACTCTATGAATATCAAATTAGAACATAGAGAGTCGCCTTATACTTAGGCTCAATGATTCGAGGCCCAACCTGTCCTGGCGACCTCTTATGGGCTGTTTACTAGACCATTTTGATTACACTCCAATCTTTGGATTTTCAAACACAATCAAAATAGGGATTATGCCAAAAATAGTAGACTGACTGAACTTTAAAGGACGAGGGGAGACATATTTATAGTAGACAATTGTTTTTGGCAAAATGCTAGGAATAAACTACTACATAATCTGATTAAACCTAAAACAACGTTACAACATTTTTAATCAATACATAGCTAACATTACTACTCTGTTCTTGAGTTAGGCTTCATCGAATGCCTCATTCGATTCAGAGGGTTCATGGACCTCTTATCATGTCCTTCTTATAGCTGGTTATATGCATCTTTAGGACTTAAATCTGACCAACTGGTGGTCAGG